>CM023946.1:1468520-1522800 GCA_013407115.1 Glycine latifolia
TGTAATTATTAACACGAAGTGTATGAACCAATTGACATGATTTAATCAGTAATATCGGATGTCAACCTTCAACATATAATTGTTAAATATTTAGAAGAGTTTTATTGATTATAGTATATTTATCTGAAGTAAACAAATAGTCTATATATATAATTATTTAATTTAAAAATACTAAACCTAAAAGTTTTGAATCAATACATGCAGGCACCTCAAGTTATTATTTTTATTTAGAAAAAAGAATTCAATTCTTTGTATTGCTTTTAACTTAGGCACTTCTTGTGCCAACCTTTCATTAATACATTGTTTTGTTTTGGGCTTTCAAAAAAAAAAAAGTATCCAAATTAATGATTAGATACTTCAACCCTCCACGAGAATACGAGAAGCGTCGGATCTAAGGCACTTTCAAATTATTTTGCTTTTGGATGCATGAGACTGAGGCATGGACATATATGGGGGCACAAGAAAACGATCTAGATGTGATTGCAGAAGCGGAAAGAAGTATCAGCACGCTGATTAGCTAGCTCATGTAAAATATTCGTCCTATGCTGTCATTGAACAAATCCAAGTCACTCCATAACATTGAATATTTCTCATGATGGATGTCTCATGTCTCTGGCCTTCCGTTCAGAAAATATAAAGATGAATACTACTATTCTATTTCTAGTTTATATTTGTGGAGGGGAATTGAAGGTAAAACTGTTAGTCCACTAGTCCATATTTACATGGTATTTGAATGTCGATCTTCAATAACGGAATTAAAGTTGATAGATCATCTATATGGTTTATTTTCTGTTATTTAACTAAATCAAAATCACATAAGCATCACTTTATCTTTTTAGAAATAAGTTATTGTTAATTTTATCCTTTATTTTATTAAAAAAAAATTATTATTAATCTTATCATTTAATCTTATCTCTTATTTTAAATGACTATGTCCACATTTTGTCCATATTAAAAAATAACTTCTTTGATGGGAAGAGATTATAAAAGGAGATGTGCATCATGGTAAAGGTTCATCTACTTGTTATCTAAAAATCTCAATATACCATTAGTGAGTGATAATGAAAATATAGAAGATTCTTAAGCCAAAAGTCATATTGGTTTGGATATTCATAAACTATTTACAGATTATTTGACTCACAAATAACTGCAAATCATTTTCAAAGCAAACAAAAATAGCAATGACAGTTAAATTTTTTTCACATTTGATCTAATAATTTCTTATATATATAAGCGTAATTAGATCATTTAATTTTTATTACACCATGCACTCCTAATTTATACCGTAATATACATGAACAGAAAAACCAATGTCAATAAGAAATGATGATATTGATAGCCTCAACAATACGATTAAATGATGATGAATACGATGATTTTGCTAAACGTGCCTTTCTGTAAACCGTTATTTTTTGGCGTTAGAGGATCTATATTTCTTGTCAATAATTTATAACCGTTGCCATAATAATTGTAGCGTTTTTTATTTATTTATAAACAATACCTCTTTACTTCACAAATATCATTATGTATAATTGATAAAAAAAATATTATATATATAATAAATATCAAATATAAAAACTCTAACCATTTACTAGCTAATAAAAAAAGAAAAATAATAATCGCACGCAGAAAGAACGCAAAAAAAATTAATATAAAAAAGAACGTGAAAAAATAGTTCAAGCCTAACATAATATATTGATCATATAAATATTCCCATCGTTTACTTTTTCGTCATAAAGAAGCCGGTCTCTCTAGCATGGGGTTTTTCATGAGAAGATCGATTAATTCATTTAATTATTTAATGTTCCTATCCACAGAATACATCAACCGGTATACTATATCAACTAGCTAGGATAATAAATTTGAAATGCATGAGAAGATGGCCTTGCCTCAACAACACTAATTAGTTCACTGCCACCATAGACCATACATTTCTCATTCCACCCTGTGACAATATAAGTGCCTCATCCATAATATTTTCTAACTTCAATTATGACTTATGGATATCGTTTACGTTGACCCGACACGTTATCGGGACAAGCGAACCAATATCATATAGATTCCAGCAAGCAAATTAATAATATATCATAAATTCCATTATTGATACGTTAACGATGTTTCTTGCGTGACGTATTCGGCTAATCAGGTTCAAAATAATTGTTGTGAATTACATATATAACTCTTAATCATACGCGCAATGTTGTATGATTTCAGAATCAATCCTTTCAAAGTAAAATTGTACTGTAATTGTTAGAAAAAATAATACGTCTGTCAAAAAAAGAAAAAATAATACGTACAGAAGAACATTAGTACTTATAGTATTTTTAGAGGATTAGTACTTACAGTTAAACATTGAAGAATTTTACTTCATTTTAAATATATCCCATTTTTTATGCTAAGCTGGATTCAGGTGGTAAAGTTTGCTTATTTATTTATTTATTTGACAAAACATGGTAAAGATAAAAGGATTTGATATTTTAAGGAATATATTTTATTTTTATAAGAGGGTGAATTCTGACATACTATTTAATTATGTATTGGTAATTAGTCATGTGTTTAAATCTAAAAATATTTATGTTTATAGTTAAGATTCTGTATAACACATGTATTCTCATTCCTCCAAATAGAAGGCAATAAGAGCTATATATCTTATTTTTAACGATTAGAATTGCCCGTTTTATTAAAAGTTGTTGTATTTGTTATTGCTATTTTCTAAAAATTTAAAATACAAAAATATAAAAACTAAATTTAAGTTGATGTAAATACAAAATATGAAAGGAGTGAAATAAATTAATTAAGTAATAAATTTAAAATTAATAAAAATGCCACCATTTGAAATATTCTGGTAAAATAAATTCAGGACTACAGAGATAGATGGATTTTGGGAATAAGAGTGGAAATTAATCTATTTGCGCTATTTGTGTAAAACTTATTTTTATCTTGTCATAAATAAATTATAAAATCTTTCCAATAGTTTTTTTTGTTTTACTAAAATTTCATTTAAAATAGAATGGAAAGAGTAATTGATAAAGAAAGTACTGTGATATATATTTTTTAGCGGGTACTGTGATATTATTTTAAATCTTCAAAATGACAAATAAGTAAAAACATTTTTCCAAAAAAAAAAAGGGACAATTAGAAAAGGACTTGTGGAACTATTTGCTGTAACTTCCAAAACCAGAAATCAGGATGTATAATCTGATTAAAATTTTCTAGAGGAAAGAAAAAAGCTTGGGCCCTTGGCAATTAATACAAGGAAGTTTGTGTCTTCATACTGTTGGCTGATTCTTATTTGTAATTATTTTAAAAATTGGCTTCGATTCAAGACATGTCTTTTTCGATCACCTACTTCGCTTCACAAGTTCCAACTATCAACAAAATTGGATATACTACAGTACTATAAAATAAGGTAATTAAATGTTTGTAACAAGCTCTTTTATTATTTAAAGTAATACGAGTACTTACTCCGTTATTATTTATAAAACACAGTCAATTTTTTTCCTCATATTATAAGATTTTATTTTACATACATTAATTATTTTTTACTAAAATATTTAAAAATTTGTCCTTCCCTTTCTCCTATGCAAATTAATAAAGATAAATAGATTCCCTATAAAATAAAATAAAAATTGAAAAAAATATTATAATTATAAGCAAATTTAATGTTAATAACCATGGACAGATCTAGAAGGACAAGCAGAGCTCAATATTCTCTCTTGAAAATTTTCATCTATATACATATATATTTTTAAATTAATTAGTATAAAATTAATTTTATGTGTTGCTATTATAATAATCATTAATGTTAATTAGTATAAAATTGTATAAAATTAATTGTGTTTGTTGTTTTATTATAATAATTAAAGTGATAACTAGTATAAAATCATGTAAAATTAATTGTATATTTGTTGTTATTATAATAATAATTAAGATTATCATTATTTAATATAAAAATTAGTTTCAATTTTGTGTATAAAAATTACTATTTATTAAAAATTAGATATTTAAACAATTATAAAGGAAGAAAAAAAAATCCAACCTCCCTTTATAAGATTTTTTAATCCATCACTGTTCATAATTAAATTAACTAATTTTTATAATATTTAAGCATAAATTAATCAATTATATCTTATACTCTAGTCCTATATATAAGAAACAAAATATAATATTTTCTTATTCATAAATATTAAAAACATAAAATTTTATTTTTTTTCATTCCTAATTAATTATAAGATCTATTAATGATTATATTCATTTTCCCACAAAAATGGATATATTTATTGAGTTATAAAAAAAAAGATATAGTCATTGGTTGATTAAATCTCACAAAAAATCATGTAATTTCTCGAGTCTTGTTTTATATTTAATATTTTTTTTACTGGAAATAATTTTTTCTTATGATTTTATAATTTTAATAAATCTTAATATATAAAAAATACATATATTGAAATGTATATTATTAACACCTTTATAAATACATATAACAACTGATACAACAATTTTATAACATTGTTTGAGTCTATCTTTTTCTATCACTTATCATTTACTACCTCCATCCCGGCAAAAAAAATTAAATATTACACTTTTAAAACAAAAATACAAAAATATTGTAGTTTTAAAACTATTTACACATGTATAGCAGTTAGTGGCGCCCCAGGAAGACGTGTTCGAACACGCCCCAGCCAGGTGTGACAGGGGTTAAGTGGCGCCCCAGCCAGGCGCAACTCAGCAGCTTGCTACACGTGTCATTTTGGGACATGTGTCATTTTGCGGCGCGAAGCGTAGAAACTTCGGCCAGCGGCTTCTCCTCTCAATTACGAACGCGTGACCACCGATTTCGCCTCAATCGGACATCGCAGTCAAAAGTTATGGCCTTCCGAAGTTTCTACGCTTCGCGCTGCAAAATGACACGTGTTGCAAGCTGCTGAGTCGCGCCTGACTGGGGCGCCACTTAACCCCTGTTGCGCCTGGCTGGGGCGTGTTCGAACACGTCTTCCTGGGACGCCACTAACTGCTATACATGTGTAAATAGTTTTAAAACTACAATATTTTCGTATTTTCGTTTTAAAAGTGCAATATTTAAATTTTTTTTCCCCTCCATCCCTATATATACGGCCCTTTTTTTTTATAAATAAAATGTTTATCTTTTTTTAATATTTTTTTCAAATTGTTTATTGCAAACATTATTTTTTACCAAAATATTCATAATTACTTTATAATAATAATAATAAGAAATATTAAAGGATTGAAGAAATGGTTAGCACATATTTATTAATTAAATAGAAAACAATTAAGTGAAAAAAATGTAAAATATACCAAGTCCCAATCATTTTAAGAATAATTTTGGAAAATAACTCAAATTGTTAAACAATTTAATACTATTAACTAATTTAATCAATTTTTCTGAAGAAAATTAACCATTTTTTTAAAGAATGTAAATTAGTTAAAAAAATTACAGTTAGGGACTACAATATTAACTTTGCAATCTCATCTGAGCTGTTAAATTAAAATTACTAGTAAATTAAAAGGACATATATCTTCGTATTTTAATATTGCCCCACGTATGTACTTGATTCAATGATAATTTTTTTTATGCCTTCCAAAAAAAAATGATCATTTTTTTATATATATCCGTAATGATAAAAATATGCTGCCATCACTTTCATAATAAGAGTCAGATCGAGTAGTTCCCTGTGGGAAAAACAAAAACAACAGTCTATTTATTGAGATTAAAAGATAAAGAATAAAAGAGGATGGAATTTGGGCAAAAAATTAAAAATAATATAAATTAAATATTTAATTTGACATTTGGGGTAGGGGAGAAACAAATTTGAGATTTGGGATATTCAAACACGTCCAAATTGAGTGTGTCTCCGTATGTCGTTAATTTCGTCGCTAACACTTTTGCTAAGAATATTAGGATTTTTTTAAAAAAATCGGCTTCTAATTCGGTTTCTAATTCAGTCGCTAATTCAGTCACTAACATTTTTTTACAGAATATTATATTTTTTTAAATGTGTTGCGACCACAATATTATGATTTTTTAATTTTTTTGAACTAAAAACGTTTAAAAATTTACAGTATAATTTTTGTAAATAAATATACAAAAAAAAATTACTTAATTTGAACTAATTTTTTATTAACTTTGTTGTTCAAATTGATTAGTGTATATAACTAAATATGTATATAATTTTTAATTCACCCATGATTGTTTAAGTTGATATTTTTATTTTCACATCTTAATGTCTGCAAAAAATTAGCCCAAATTAGGTGTACGATAGGTCCTACAAACAGTCATAACTTTTGATAGAAATGTCTGATGGAGGTGTACGATATCTCAAAACGTTCAAAATTCAGATAAGTAATTAAAAAAATAAAAAATAACATTAAATTAACTAATTAAATAATTAAAAAAGTAGACAAAAAGAAAATTTTTGGATGATTGAATCTTAAATCCTAATTTTGAAGCACTTAGAAGCGTTTTTTGGAAAAAATAGTTGACCAAATTTGGGATTTGCCCAAGCATTCTCCTCTCAATTTCGAGCGTTTGACCACCAGTTTCACCTCAATCGGACATTCCAGTCAAAAGTTATAACCATTCGAAATTCGTTCAACATTACGCATCCCTGATACGTGTCACAATCAGGTGAAACACGTCCAATCTAAGCGTGTTTGAATACTCCAAACCTCAAATTTGTTTTCCCCCTACCCCAAATATCAAATTAATTATTTAATTTATATTATTTGTAATTTTTTGCCTGGAATTTGACTATCGTATAATAAATAAGGTGTATCCTTGCCCTTCTGATTATATTTGTCAACTTTGTTATGCTATATTGTATATATACTGGTATCTATCTAGTTTAAAGTATGAATTATTCTAAACTTTATTACTTGTGTGATGTGTGATATTTCCATTCTTATAAACAACATAAAAAAGTTTTATATTCCAATAATGTTTATACATCCCATAGAAAAACAATGTATATATATTTTTACGGTATTTTTTAATCTTTTTGTCTTATTTTTAATTTTCTTTTTCATCACATCAAATTATTTATAGTATTTTAATTTTATTTTTGTGTTTTCTCTCTTTCCTTCTATCTCTTAAATCCTAAAAATAAAAATAAGTGGTCGTTTTCCTTGGTCAATAAGCAGCCACGTAATGTCTGGGATCGAAATTTTCAGTAAAAAAAAAATGTCTGTGACCGAAATTAAAACAATTTCATGTTACTATCAAAATTTAAACAATTTTCTCTTACATAAGCATATCCAAAAAAATAAAAATTTCATGTTACATAAGCTATATTAGTTTTAAAAAAGTCAAACAAACAAACTTTGATAAGAGATATTTGTTGCTAAAAAGTCAAATAAACATATTATTTCAATTCCATTTTTATCTGTTTTTTAATGTTATTATGAAGAAATTAATAAGTATACTATTTTTTTCTAATAAAATAGTTGTAGGGTTTCTTATTTTATCCCTTTTCCTTTTTACTTCACAATAACTACATAAGACATAAATTAAAAACAAAAACAGACTTGGGATTATTTTGCATTTCATTTCTTAATATAATAACAATAATTAAAAAAATTATAATCATATAATAAAAACTTGAAAATGTTTAAACAAAACTTTACTAAGAAAATAATAAACAAATTTTAATCTTAGACAAAATCATTTTAATTTTTCCAAACACTATTCATTTTTAAATACTAGAAACAAAATTTTACATATAACTAATTATATTTTTTTAGTTGAATAACATGTTTCTTTTTTTAACGGAATTCAATAAGATGTCTAGAAAGCGCAAAATCAGTTAAAAATATTTAATGCATTAATTATACTTGTAATAAATTCATCCTTTAACAAACTCATTTAAATTTAATAAATAAATCATAGTATAATTCGCGAAGTTTGCGACGATGGGGAGAGAAACGGCGAGTCCTAGTCTTACATGAGTTGGCCAGACTGTAATCTTATAAATGCGGTTTTTGACTGTCAGTTGTGCAGTGTGCTACAATACAACCGCAAACGGGTTGAAGCTCCTTCCCTCACTCTCCACTACTACTCTCAACAAGGAACTCCGTTATGGACTTTCGCCTAGGGTTTTTCCGTTCACTATCTTTCTTTCAGGCAATTCCTCTCTCTCTCATTTTTCTTTATGGAGTTTCTTCAATTGGAGTTCTTTGCCTGTGCTCATCATCATTCGTCAGATTCATAGGATGCAGCTCGTTTTCTGTGTTTTCTTTTTCTTGAATTTCTTTATACCCTGTTGCTTACCAATAAAGTTAAAGAGAATGAAATAATTCAGGTCTTTAATTTCCGGAATGTTGCCAAGTACCAAGAAATTCTTCTAACTCCTTGTTGAAGATACTAAGGGAGACATGATTTTTGTGGAATACGACATGGTCTATTTCATCACGTGGCTCAGGCTACGTTTATTTTACTGGCTTGAATCCGATTTGGAAGTAAGAGCATTGGTTACTTTGTTTGGTTGGATTGCTAATTTATGTTGTTCATATTTTGCAGGTTTTTCTAATTTTATCTTTGGTAGAAGCAGACAATTTGTCCACAAGGTTTCTATTGACTTCCAATACAAACACAACGGGGTAATCCTTCTCTTTATAGTATAATCACAACTGCAACTGTCGGTTTCTTAACCAAAATCAATTGATTCACGTGTAACCGTGCTTCAATTCTACAATCCTGTTTGTTTATGTGTATCTTTATGTTTTAGACATTCCCTTTTTAGTTCTTTTCCTCTTCATTTTCCTCCTCTTTCTTTCACCCTTCTTTTTTCTTTTCTTTTGTTTTATTGCCTCTTTTTCTTAGCTTTTTTTTCCTTCAACTTCCTCGTATCTATCATTGGATTCATCTACCACCGACCCCAATTAACTTGGGTTAAAGGTGCTGGTGATGTTGATGTTGATGTTTCGTTGACGCAGGGAAAGGCATTCTGAGGATTATTGTGCAATGTATGACATTTGCGGAACGAGCAGTGATGGTAAAGTAGTGAACTGCCCATATGGTTCCCCGGCTGTGAAGGTATTTCTTAGCCATTTATCATTATTTGAGTGTCCATTTGCATCTATATCTTTTGCATTCTATAGGATTCATTTTCTGAAACTCTTTTGCATTTAGATTTTTATTCTGGGATATGATATGTGTGATATTGAACTTTGATTTCTGTTATCATAAGCATAAAGGTGCATCCCATCTTCTAGTTTGAACTTTTAAAGCATTAAAGGTTGTCATGATCTAGTGAACTCTCTCTCTCTCTTTTCCCCAGCCAGATGATTTGCTTTCATCAAAGATCCAAAGTTTGTGTCCAACAATTACTGGGAACGTTTGTTGTACAGAAGCTCAGTTTGAAACATTAAGGACGCAAGTCCAACAGGTCAATCTTCTCTCTCTTTCTCTCTGTTTTTTTTTTTTTTAATTATAGATGCATATTTGTCATGGTTTAAGATTTAAGTTGATATCACAGTCTCTCTCTCTGTTTTTATGGATACTAATGTATTGACTAATCAAAGTTTGCCTTTATATGTGTAAACTATCTTTCTAGTTAATATTGCCACAATTTTTTAAATTACGTGCACATGCCTTTAACACATTGTACATTATGCAGGCAATTCCTTTTCTTGTAGGTTGTCCAGCATGCTTAAGAAACTTTTTGAATCTGTTCTGTGAGCTTACATGTTCTCCGAACCAGAGTTTATTTATCAATGTGACTTCAGTTGACAATGTATGATCCAGCACATTCCTATAATATTGTACTTTTCAACATGCAGTTTTCTTATTTATCATTCTTTTTAAACCACAAGAAATTTATCTTAAATATGTTCCAGCCCCCCCCCTCTCTTCTCTTGTAATGTTTATTGTTTTATCAAAATAAACTGAATAATAGCCATCTTTTGAGATGATTCTTCTTCTATGGTTCAATAATGCTAATAAATCTGAGCAATTGAGAAAGAGCCTATTACGTGTTCATTTTTTATATATATACTATTGTCGTCAGTATTTTGGATGCAAATCACAATTGATACCGCATTACCTTTACAATGCAATTGTTACTAAAAAACTCCATTCATTACAATTTACAGATTGATGGTAATTCGACAGTGGGTGGGATTGATTATTTTGTAACTGATGCTTTTGGTGAAGGGTTATATGAATCCTGCAAAGAGGTAAAGTTTGGCACTATGAATTCTCGAGCTCTACAATTTATTGGTGCTGGTGCTCAAAATTTTAAAGGTAAATTGTACTTTTAAGCCTTTAACCAATATTGTTTCTCCTTTCTCATGTCTTATCTGTGATTTCATGTTGCAGTTTTGAACTATAGAAACATAACAACTATATTAGCTCTTTAGAATTTTAGATGGTAAAGCCTGTCACTGAAATAGCTTGTGTAATGTGTCATGCATACTCTGCACATGGTGTACCAAAGATATTATTGAAATATATGCACAGGACCTCTCCTTATCTATTCTCTTGATTACTCTGTGCATACTGGCATGAATATATTAAGAGTGAGAAGTAGATGGATGCATTAGAGTTCATGGTTTGTGATTCTTTGTTGTTTGTTTGTGGCTCTAACGTACATGCAATGGTGGAAACAAACTTTGCATCTTACTTTTAGTAGACTACATTTGGTTCTGTAAGACATCATCTGTTATATTTTATGTTCAAGGTGACATTGCTGGATTTCCCTCTTGAGCATAAGTTGATACCCTCATATAGCATTGTCTACGCAGAAAAAAACTTCTGTGAATATCATTGTAATAATTTAACTGACATGTGATAAGTAGCAACATTGCAAATTTAAAGGTTCATTTTGATAGGAATTACTATTTACTAGTATAAAATTATTTTTTAGTGCATCGCTTGTAAGCTTGATGCTTACACTGGGATTGCTTTTGGCAGACTGGTTTGCTTTTATTGGTAGAAAAGCTGCCCCTCATGGTCTTGGTTCACCTTATGCAATTACATTCCGGCCAAATGCAACTGAGTCATCTGACACGAAACCTATGAATGTTTCAACTTATTCATGTGGTGATATTTCTCTTGGGTGTTCTTGCGGTGACTGTCCTTCGTCTTCAGTATGCACTAGTTCAGCTTCAACTACCACCAATAAGAAGGATTCCTGCTCTGTGAAAATTGGGACTTTAATGGTAAGGGAGCATATTATAATGATTATGATATTTACCAGGTGTATTTATTTGCTGTTCATCATGATGAATAAATGTGGTTCGAGAATCCTACTGTGTATTATTAACTAACATGGTTTTACCTTTTGGCATCTGTAGGTGAAGTGTGTTGACTTGATTTTAGCAGTCTTATACATTATACTGATTTGCGTGTTCTTGGGTTGGGGATTGTATCATCGGATAAGGGAAAGAAAACTGACATACAGAACAAAATCTGTGTCTAATGTCATTAGTGATGGTGTGCTGTATTCTCATAGTAGGGAGAAGGATGAGAACCTCCCAATGCAGATTCATGTTAGTATATATGCTATTTCTTCATTGTAAACATGTTTGAGAACTGTCTTTCCTTTTTTCCCTTAAAAGGATGAGTTTTGCTTCATTTCCTTCCTTATGCATGCTTGTCCAATTCTGATTTTGTTTTGACTGATGTTGATTATAAGATGATGGAAGATGCTCAACAAAACAGAAATAGAGTCCGGCTCTCAGCTGTACAAGGATATATGACAAATTTTTACAGGTTACTGTCTATGCTATTAACATATATCATCTCATGTAGAATGTCATCTGACCTCATGTTTGCAAATATGATCAGGAAATATGGATCATATGTAGCTAGACATCCAATTATGGTGTTGGCTTCATCTCTGGCTATAGTTCTTCTCCTCTGTCTAGGTCTAATCCGATTCAAGGTTGAGACACGACCTGAGAAGGTAAATATCACATAGTTGCCACTCTTTTGTTTAAAATGCTCTGTTTAATTTTATTATCTTTCTGAACAAGCTTGCATGTACCTGTTAGGTTTTTGTTCTTAAATGATACAGGTGTAATTGATTTACATATAATATATAATGAATGAATTTTTCATCTTGCTTCGGAAGCTTATAAGCAATTGGCTGTCTCTGGTTATAAAAAAATTACTGTTTTTTGTTCATTTACTAGTGCTCTTTGTATATGTAGCATGACTTTTTTGCTTGTCTGTTTATGTCTTGTTGCCTCCATTCACTGTTTCCACTTTATTGCTGTTTCAGTTGCTGTAGATGGGTTAATTTTCTTATAGAGGCGGTCTGTTTTTATGTTTTTGGACTTAATATGAAAATGAAGTTTGCTTTTGTTTTGAACAGCCCATGGTGCTTTATATATATCATTTTATAGATGAAAATAAAGTTGGTAACACTATTCGAGAATTGTGTTAATAGGGGGAAATTGTTGGTTGAGAAAATGTCTACATAGAGTATCAAGAAATGTAATCTACATTTGCTATTTTGAATTCAAATTTTTTTTTTGGGGGGGGGGGGGTTGTCTTTTAAAAAATTGTCTGGCTAGACCATAAAGAAGTATAAATAATGAACCATTGCAATTTTGAAGTCTAATGTAACAAAAAATACACGGGCTGGGAAGAAGTGGCTTTAGCATACTGTTATCATTTGTTGTGGTTTAGTTTCTAGGCTACTTGATATCTGAACATTTCTTTTTTTATCTTCTTGATATATTTTTTTTACTTGAGTGAATTTTGGCTAATAACTTCCTACACTTTTTAGCTCTGGGTAGGACCTGGAAGTAAAGCAGCACAAGAGAAGCAGTTTTTTGATACTCATCTTGCTCCATTTTACAGAATTGAACAGGTTTGTATTGCCCTGTTTTTTCTTCCTTTTCTCCCCATACAGATAAACTTATGAAGTTCATTATCAGTACAATATGCAACAACTCCACCCTGTGAATATTTTGCCAATTTTATTTTATCCGGTTACTTATTTTTTTCTCTTATGAAAAGAAAAGGATGTACAATTCTAATTTATTTTGCTTTTAGCTTCCATACATGCTTTCAGAGGATAACATGTACCAAAAGGCCAGCTTTTTTTATCAGTATAATATTCAACAAATCCACCACGTGAATGTTTTGCTAATTTTATTTTATTCAGCTACTTCTTTTCTTCTCTTATGAAAAAAAGGATTATATTTCTAATCATTTTTGCTTGTAGCTTCCTTACATGTATTTGCAGAGGTTAACATGTACCAAAAGACAAACTTGTTTATAAGGAAACAGAAACTCCTCTTTCTTTTAAGGCTTTACTGGTTTCCCTGTATAAATTCTTTGTGTTGGTATCTATTTTATCTTCGTGATAAGTTAACATTAGTCTGCATTCTGCAATAGATTTTTGCTCATAATTCTTGATAATAACTTGGCCATTTTTCCTTTGCAGCTCATTCTGGCCACTGTCCCAGATCATGTGAATAGTACATCACCAAGAATTGTGTCAGAGGACAACATTAGGTTTCTGTTTGAAATACAGAAAAAGGTATGTGTTCCATATTGTAGTTAGGTCAATGCAATTCGTGCTAATTATTTTGCAATTGAGGATGTTGAGGACGTTTTTGTCAGGTTGATGCAATTCGTGCTAATTATTCTGGCTTGATGGTATCTCTCCAAGATATCTGTATGAAGCCACTAGACAAAGATTGTGCCACTCAAAGTGTCCTTCAGGTATGATTATTGATTTGCAGCCAGAGAGTTTTAATGTTTCATCATCTTTGTTGTAATAAATTTGCAAGATTTTAGCTTTTATGATTAGCAATTTTCCCCTTTCTGATGAACAGTACTTCAAAATGGATCCCACAAATTTTGATGATTATGGGGGAGTAGAGCATCTCAATTACTGTTTTGAGGTATCGAATGTTAACTTTACATCTTGAACTTGATTGTAGCTGTAGAAATTCATAATTATACTGTTGTTTTATGTGTTCACATGAAATACAATTCCCAAGACCTCCTGCTGTATTGTACAATTGTATACAGCAATCCATGATATCATTTTCTGCATGCTTCTAATATCTTGCATAGAGCAAATAGAGATTTAGAACCTGGGCAACTACTGGGAATACCTTATTGAGTTTAATTTAAATATGATACAGGCAAATAAAATGGTTGATAAATGCATTGAGCTGAATGTCATTTTAATCAGAATCCTCTTGAATATCATGAATTTTTCTTGGGAATTGAGGGGTGGAGAGAGGGTGTGGATGGTTGTTGGAGTTTCTGATTTGTATTTCATTAGTTCATTTTGCACATTGCATCAAATCTCTCTTAAAAGAGATTATAGACTAATAACTAGGGGGAAAGACCTGTGCTTCTTTGCCTGATAGGAATGATATGGTGTTTTCTCGTTCTTACTATCTAGAGGCATCAATATGAACCTTATCCTTGATTCATACAGTCATGGTGATGTGTAAATATTATGGATTTGACTCCTCTAAAGTGACAGGGTGTTCTTTAGAGGATGAAGTATATTTATATCCATTAATTAGAAAATTAACAGTTGAGATGATACGATAACAAGTATCACAAACTTTGAAGTTGTTAAAATCTCAATCCTTGATTTTCTAATCAATGGTTATTAATGCACCTCCTCATTTTAGAGTAGTCAAATCCATATAATGTAATTTCAAAATGACCTTTTTTTTTTTAATGTTGTGTTCATTCAGCATTATTCCTCAGCAGACCGATGTATGAGTGCATTTAAAGCTCCTCTGGATCCAAGCACTGTATTAGGAGGTTTTTCTGGGAATGATTATTCTGAGGTATTCTCTCTTTTCTTCTAATGTTGTGAATGAATTTAATTTTGTTGAGCATATGATAACTATAATGTGATTTATTTAAGACAGGCATCTGCATTCATTGTAACATATCCAGTAAATAATGCTATTAATGAAGAAGGTAATGGAACCAGAAAGGCAGTTGCTTGGGAGAAGACCTTTATTCAGTTGGTGAAGGTTAGCATCTTGTATATATACTTTTGTTCCTTTCACTGACGAGTAAGTAACTTGTATCTTCAGTCATTTGACCTGTATATGGGCCAGGCGCTAGTCATGCATAGTTAGTCAACTGTGTCTGTATATTTTAAGCTATATTTGCCAATTTGCTGCAGCAGAAAAATAACTGGTCAATACTTTATCCGGGTTTGACTCCCGGTGAATATTAGTCCTCACACTTGGCTTAATTTACACATCCCATAACTGGGTCCTAGGTCTTGTTCCTTTGCAGAAAGAACAGTAAAGATGCATAAAATGTTTTAGTAGCTTGTTTGTCCTTTGTGATGTTACATGGTCATGTATCCTGGAATCAGGACATTTCTATTTCTTAACTACTCCTTGTTTTCCTGATTTCCCACATCTATTATGTCCTTTGTGATAGGATGAGCTGTTACCGATGGTACAATCAAGAAATTTGACACTGGCTTTTTCATCTGAAAGCTCTATTGAGGAAGAATTGAAAAGAGAAAGTACTGCAGATGCTATTACTATATTGGTAATATCCTGCTTTCTTTTGTTGATGATACTTGATTGTCCTAAAAAGTACTTGATTTTTTTTTTGTCGGAGGCATGATTATATATGGTATTATCTGAACCAGTTCTCTGTCATGTATTTCCAAAACTAATATTTTCTGTTTGTAGGTGTAATTTGTTTAATTCTTCAATTGTACCTTATTTTATTGCAGGTTAGCTATCTTGTGATGTTTGCTTATATATCTCTTACTTTAGGGGATACCCTCCATCCTTCGTCTTTCTATATTTCATCTAAGGTGCTGTCCTATCCACTGTATCAATCCATCTTTCTCCCCTTCTATTTTTTGATTTTTTATTTATCTTCCCTCTCCTTTATCCTTTATTAGTTTTACTTATGGAAATCAAGTTATGATGTGGAGATAGATTTTTGTGATGTACACAAATATTTATTGGATAGTTTTGGATTGCAGGTGATGCTTGGTCTTTCTGGAGTAATTCTTGTTATGCTGTCTGTCCTTGGATCAGTTGGATTTTTTAGTGTGCTTGGTGTAAAATCTACTCTGATCATCATGGAAGTTATCCCATTTCTTGTCCTAGCTGTAAGTTTTCTTTTGTTTATAAAGTTATCAAATGATAGCTATATAATAGATTAGGGTAAATAATAAATAGGTTTGGTAAGTGTTCAAGATCTATTTTTGGAATCCAAAAGGATTGACTAATTTAAGAAACGTTTCTCTATTCTTCTCTGACAATATTGCTGCAATTTAAACATTAATTAAATAAATGTGAAACAAAATCATAGTTGAAATTCAGGAAGAGTGAAGTTGAGATGCAAAAAAATTTAAAATGAAAAAAAAAGTAAATTGGATTTTATTGATTTGGTTAATTACATTTATAACCTGTTATTTTATTACTTTGTTTAGCTAATATATAAAAAATGTTTTTTTGGGAATATGAGACAAAACAAGCATATGGTATGCTACCCAGAGTTATCTTTATGAGTACAAAGATAATCAAGCATGCATCTTTTCCTATAATGTATGATTGTTCTGTTCGCCAGATGAACATCGTCAATAAAGCTGGAACTGTTCTTCAAATGATTGTTTTCCTATCCATCCCACATTTTTTTAATGTTTACCATTCTTTTCCTGTTTGTCTTTTTGAATCTCTGTGCATTAGGTTGGGGTGGATAATATGTGTATACTAGTTCATGCTGTAAAAAGACAAAAGCTGGAGTTGCCCTTAGAAGGAAGAATAAGCAATGCACTTGTTGAAGTTGGACCATCAATAACATTGGCCAGTGTATCAGAGGTTTTAGCATTTGCGGTTGGGAGTTTTATTTCCATGCCTGCAATCTGTGTGTTCTCCATGTTTGCTGGTAAGTTTAATTATCCTCTTGGAATTTTATACCTTTGTAACAGTCACTGTTGTTTCTTGTGTCAAATGCTAATCCTTAACTTTCCTTCACACTTTGATTCACAGCATTGGCTGTTCTTTTGGACTTCCTCCTGCAAGTTACCGCTTTTGTAGCTCTGATAGTTCTTGACTCTTTACGGGCAGAGGATAAGAGAGTTGATTGTTTTCCATGCATAAAAGTGCATGCGGACCCTGATACAGGTATAACTAAAATTTTAATCCAAGATTAAACTTAAATATTTATAACTGCATATATTTTTTTAATTTGATTGTAAGGTTTCCCTTTTCCTATTTAATAAGTATATCTTTGGATGACCAAAATGGTCATTTTGACATTAAAAAAATTGAAAGTTTAGGTTACTTCCATTAAAGTTAGTCTTCCATGTTTTCCATGCGTAAAAGTGCATGTAGACCCTAATATAGGTATAACTAAAATTTTAATTGAAGATGAAAGTTCCATCTGTTCCATGGTTATCACTACATCTATTTTTATTTTGATTGTAAGCTTTCCCTCTTTCCTGTTTAATAGTATCTTTGGTTGACCAGAATGATCTTTTACTTTAAAAAAAATTGAAAGTTTAGGTTACTTCCATTAAAGTTTGTTTTCATAACATCTCAGGAACTGGACAAAGAAAACCTGGTTTATTGGCTCGATACATGAAGGTAATTCTCGTTATCCTTATTAACAGTAAGTGCTTGCTGGTATTTAATAGAGGACTAAGCATATCTGACATTGTTTTTGGAAAGCACATTGTATATTGGATTTACTTTTAATCTAGCCATAATAATAAATTGCACTATCATTAAGAGAGTAATTGGTATGCTAGCATTCTTACTATTGTTGGGATTCAAATTTGATTGATATAAAGATCTTTTTATGTTGAATTAAACTTTTAGTCTTTGAAGTATTTGAAAATTTGTAAATAAGTACCTTTACTTTAAAAGTTTGTAATTAGGTCCCTAAACTTATAAATAATTTTTAATTGGGTCTTTAGCTTTAGCTATGGCTCTGTTAGGGTTTTGGTAAGCTATGAAGCACGGATACGTGCTTAAAATTTTTTTCTCCGTATCGGACACGCGTCCGATACGGATTCGTCGCCGACACCTGAAATCGCGTATCGAATTTCAAAGGCTATTTTTTCACCTTAGAACTTCATTTCTTGCTTCCCTTCGTCGCCGCTCACCTCAGATCGCAAGCCTTGGAACACCGATCGCAGTCACCTTCGCTTCCTGGTCGACAACCAGGCACCAGCTCACCGCCCCGCTGCGCGCCGTCGCTTCTTGGCCGCACTCGCCCAGTCGCCCGCCCCCCTGCGCGCCGTCGCATACCGCTCACCGTCGTCGCACACCGAGCGCCGTCACCTTCTCTGCGAACCCGAAACAGCCAAGTTTGAAACTTAGAAGCATGCTTTCTTTATTTTTTTTCTTCTTCAGGGGAGAGACTGAAGAGGTGGGTGTGGGGTGCGCAGTGTGCACTTTTGTGGGTTGTAATAATGTTTTCCCGTGAACGTGGCGAAGGCATAGAGGGGGGAGGCATGTGTCTAATCTATTGTAATAACATTTTGCAGCAGCGAACCCCGAGCCTGTCCATTGTTTATTTAATATTTTTATTAATTACATATGAAATCTATTATTTGTATAGATAATCTATTATTTGTGCTTGTGATTTTCCTTTAATAATATTTTATAAATATGAAATACACTATATAAAAAAAAAATTAATACTAAGACGTATCGGGAACGTATCGGAATATTAGATTTTTGAAGTAACGTATCGAAAATGCCGTATCAGTATCGGTGCTTCATAGTTGGTAAGTACAAGAATCTAATAGAGAAATTTTAATGAGATCCTTGTACATGACGAAGCCCTAGCTACTAGACAGGAACCCAATTAGAAATGTTTTATAAGTTCTGGGATCTAATTTAAAATATAAGGACCTATTTAAAAATTTCTGATCAGTTTAGGGACTAACTGATTAATTTAACTGTTTAAACTTTTTTGGTAATCTTCTAGTAATGAAGACTACAAATCTTTGTCAAGCAGCCATCTAATTATTTATCCTTAAGCTTTTTTTAATTTTATTGCATTCTTGTCAACATTGAGTTCTAGTCATTTTTACATGCCTTTTGAATTCAATAACATCTTTTGTCCAACTCTTGCTGTTAACTTCGTCAATCATCTCCTTAGTTTCTTATCCTGCTGGTTCATTTTCCCTTCCAGGAGGTTCATGCTCCCATTCTGAATATTTGGGGAGTAAAAATAGTTGTCATAGCTATTTTTGTGGGTTTTGCATTGGCTAGCATTGTAAGTCTTTGTATATGTTTCTACAGTTTTTGAAATTATTTAAACTATACCTGTCTGCTTCTAATGCATTGCTTTCTTTCTTTTTCTCATTTCCCCCCTTTTTATTATATCTATATCTGAATTACACAGGCATTGAGCACTAGAATTGAACCTGGTTTAGAGCAAGAAATTGTTCTTCCTCGAGATTCATATCTTCAGGTTTACATTTTTGGCTCTGACTTGTATATTCATGTAACCATGTTTCTTTTAAATTTTTATCCATGTGCATGCGTTCAAACTATATATATATTTCTTTCTGCAGGGTTATTTCAATAATGTTTCAGAATATCTTAGAATTGGACCTCCGGTGTATTTTGTTGTGAAAAACTATAACTACAGGTATTTTTGTTCTATCATGTTATGTTTGACATCCACCTTTTTGTATAGAAAATTAATATTTGCTGAGTTTTTTAATTTGCAGGGATGCATGAGAGCATGTGTTAGTGGTAGGAATAATAGCATGGTTATTTAATGTACCTTGTAGTTTAGTAGCATTTCAAATTAGCATGATTTTTCATATATGTATTGCACCAAATCTTCTTACTAATGGATAAATTTCTTAAATCATGATACAATATTTATTCAACTTCCGCATTTAGTCATGGTACTAATTTTCGATCTTCTAATTCTATTATCGTTTAATGCCATGTTTTTGTATTTTTTCCCTCATTGGCATATACATGAATAAAAAACAGACTATTGTTAACATTAGCATCAGTCGTAGTAACTTCTGCTTTACTAAATACATCTTCCTTGGTTACAAGATTGGATTGATCACTAGTTGTTTCCCCTGACCATTATTTTATGAAGTTGTGAATTCTTTACTTCATCTTCAATAGAAATCTGCTATTAATATTTCGGCAACTTAAGTTGAATATATGTGAATGTATATCACTGGATGAGGAATGCAGATGCTTAACCTTGTCTAAGTACTTCTAAGTTCTAATGTTAAGGATGAATTGTTCTAATATTATTCTCCTCACCTCAGCTCAGAATCAACGCATACAAATCAGCTTTGCTCCATTAGCCATTGCAATTCAGACTCTCTTTTAAATGAGGTATAAACCATGAGCAGTTGGCTTATTTGTCTCTGACACACACACACACACATTTGACATTACAAATCCATCATTTCTTAATGAGACATCTTTTTTCCTTTTTATAGTTATTTTGCTTGTATTAAGCTGGTAGTCCATGCTATCCATCTACTTGTTTGCTGAAGTAATTGTTGATATTTCCCCTACATACTTGTGATAACTTGGATACTCCTTGTAATGGATGTTGTCACTTTACCTTGTAGATTGCGAGAGCAGCCCTAGTACCAGACACAAGTTATATTGCCAAGCCAGCTGCCTCGTGGCTTGATGATTTTCTTGTGTGGGTATCTCCAGAAGCATTTGGGTGTTGCAGGAAGTTTACTAATGGGAGTTATTGCCCCCCCTGATGATCAGGTCAGGTGCACACGATAGTAAGCTAGTGATTAATCTGTAAAATCTTAATTCTATTATAATATATGCTTGCGAGTGTTCTATGTTAGGATTGATATGAATATGTTTATGATGACTTAATAGAAAACTTGTCATGATCCGAAGGAATGTGCTCAATAGTGCAGGAAGATTAATGATCCTGGCTAGGAGAATGAAAAATTAATGAATTGCAAAGAAATGGAATTACTGCCAAAGGATGAGAATGCTTGCATCTTTGTAAATAAAATTTATGGAGTAAAAGTCCTTTAATATTTTATTCTATTAAAAGAAATTATGAGCAAAAAGATATAGGTGGAGGATAAGATTTTCTAAAGCAGTCAAAGTATATAATAATTTTATGGTATTTGACAGTAATTTTTCCTTCCAGCCTCCTTGCTGTGCCCCTGGGGAAAGCTCTTGTGTTTCAGTAGGAACATGTAAAGATTGCACAACGGTAATTAAACAGATGTTTTTCATCGTCTTTATTATGTTTTTGTTTGAATAGTTTATTGTTTCTGTTCTGAGAACTTAATCAAACACTTTGGAAATTGTGCAGTGTTTTCGTCACTCAGATCTCCATAATGATCGTCCATCTACAACACAATTTAGGGAGAAACTGCCATGGTTTCTTAGTTCTCTGCCATCTGCAGATTGTGCAAAAGGTGGTCATGGAGCTTACACCAGCAGTGTTGAAATGAAAGGTTAATTAATCTAAAGATTTTTCTTATGTCCATGTTCTCTTCTTTGTTTAAGTTCCAGAGTGTGTAATATCTTAGGTATGAATATCTGACTATGTTTTGGTTGCCAGGCTATGACAACGGCATTATTCAAGCATCGTCATTCCGTACTTATCATACCCCACTCAACAAGCAGGTTGTATTTCTGTTATTTGTTCTATAATTACATTTGTATCGAAGGACTCCAGGTTTTAACTGTAAATTTGTTTTAGGTTGACTACGTTAATTCTATGAGGGCTGCTCGAGAGTTCAGTTCAAGAGTTTCTGATTCTTTGAAGGTAATGTATCAATCAATTCTACTTTCTGGTTCAAGTATTTTTGGCTGTTAGATGCAGAAGGTAATTCTAATTATAATGAGCTAAAGTATGAAGTAGAAGATTTAGCTCTACCACATTTTCCATGTCCAAACTAACATTCTTTTTCTCATGCAGATTGAAATTTTTCCATATTCAGTGTTTTATATGTTTTTTGAGCAATACCTTCATATATGGAAGACTGCACTGATCAACCTTGCTATAGCTATTGGTTAGTATTGACTATTGAGACTTAGATGTGGCTTTCTCAAACTGGTCAATCTTTGCATATTGTTGTACATTGTCATTGCTGTGCACTGTTATTTTCATTTGTAAAATTACATGATCATCATGGAAAAAACTTTTGGGTTGAGGGGGAGGTGATAATAAAAGTAAGATCTTAAAGAAAATTTTGTGAAAAAATAGATTATACAATAATGTATTTAATCATTACAGTCGACAATTTATTTATTATGCATGTTGATGTATAGTTTGTAAAACATTAACATAATCATACAATGATGCAACAGGTGCAGTATTTATTGTGTGCTTGATTATCACAAGCAGGTGAGCACGAGTTTTATTTTAGCAAATAGTTTAAGCTATCATTTTCTTCTAACTTCCTGAATTAAAGAAAGGTATGGTCGAGTTATTGTTTGATGAATCAATCAAATCTTTGTTTGATCCTCCTTTGCTTTTAACCTTTATGCAGTTTATGGAGCTCATCAATAATTTTGTTGGTGTTGGCAATGATTGTCGTTGATCTTATGGTATTTTGCCTTCGTTGTAACTGTTCTTTGTTTTTTCACATTCTTGCTAATTGACATGTGATATAGTCATATAGTTCATTTTTGGTACTATTTATGTTGGTGCCTGATATCTAGAATTTTGAATCACCTAGTTATTTTGTTTTTTTACTTACAAGATTATGCTTTGTAGGGTGTGATGGCCATTCTGAATATCCAGTTGAATGCGCTCTCAGTGGTCAACCTTGTTATGTCAGTGGGCATTGCTGTTGAGTTTTGTGTGCATATGACTCATTCTTTCACTGTTAGTACCACTCTGCTTTCCTTTTTACCTTGCCAACACATGTGCACTTGATGTAACCTATGTCATCTAAAATTTTTAAATCTATCATTTTTTCTTCTTGATTTCAGTGAAATTTAGTGAGAAATAAATCTTTGTAATTAGTCATTATCTGTTTGTTGAGTTTTCCTGTAAAACTTGATCTCATAAATGCAGGGGATAGAAAGAGAAAAAATTAATTTAAACTGACTATATGTAAATTTTTATGTAATAACATTAGCAAAAGCATCAAATTCTGTAACACTGAGCTGCATGCCATTATCATGTTTTCTACGAACTAGTTTCTATCAGTTCCACATGACCAAATCCTTATTATTACAGGTAGCAAGTGGAGACAGAGATCAACGTGCTAAGGAGGCTTTGGGTACAATGGGCGCTTCAGTGTTCAGGTAAATTTGTGCTAGAGAAAATTTATTGTTCAATTTCTTGAATTGCACACTTGTGCAGTAAAGAAGTCATGCGGAGTTTGTTCCTTCCAGTTTGTGTTTTAACTTATTTATGTGATAAACTTGTCCTGTTTTCAACGCCAATTTCATGGCAATTGTGTTGCATCAGCATCTGCATCCACATATTGTTTTATCTTAAATTTATCTGCATCCACATATTGTTTTATCTTAAATTTATGTATTAGTGTATTTCTGAACAACATTTACTTTATGCAATTGCAGTGGTATCACACTAACAAAGCTGGTTGGAGTTATTGTTCTTTGCTTCTCAAAAACAGAAGTGTTTGTGGTATTATGAGTTCATGCTTTGTTTATGGCCTGACTCTGAGACTATATATATTTGCTATATCTAATCTTTACATTTTGCAGATTTATTACTTTCGGATGTACTTGTCATTGGTACTTCTTGGTTTCTTGCATGGACTTGTTTTCTTGCCGGTCAGTGATGTCTTCTTTATTCCTCCTATTTATTTCAATTGAAAGAATATTGATGCCTGAACAGCTGCAGCTGAATTCGTCTTTTTTTTTTTTTTTTTCATCGAGTGAAGTTAGTTTTTCATTATTCACTCAAACACAATACGTGGAAGGTTGGAAGATTTTCAAAAGCACGACTCTTTGACCACAACATTTACATTACTCCTATTTTTTCCCCTTCCTGATGTGAACTAGCCTCTAGTCTCTCTGATCAAACCATAATCTGTGTCCATTATTTTCCTGCCTGCCATTATCTTCTAACCAACCTTCAATCAGACGTACTAATATCTTGGGTATCACTCTGGTTTCCATATTTTTCTTCCCAAGGATTTGGATCCAACCTAGGGGTGTAATTTGAAAAGGTGAAGTGTGTGTAGCTACTGCTGACGTAAAAACTGAGTAGATTTGCGCATATCCATAATCTCTGTCATTTTTGAATTTTAGGTTAAATATGTTTTTAATTACTGGGTCACTATTATTTTTAGTCTCTTAAATTTAAATTTGCTTTTTAAAAAATGCTATTTTTAATCCTCTAAGTCGTGACTATATTTGAGGTGGGAGAGACTAAATATAAGGGCATCAAAAACATTTAAATCAATTTAAAAAACGATAACTTAAATTTATGGGACCAAAAGCATGGAATTTCTTATCAACGGTTATCTTTTGGTCCTTTACTTTTCTAAAGTGCAATGAGTGCTCTAGACGATCCAAATCCATTTTGTAAGGACCAATAAGTTGTTTGTTTTACTTTTACTTGATGGACTCAAAAATGCTAAACAACTCATAAGATACTTGTACCCCAAAAGATAACCTTTGTACATTCTGTGAGAAAATCAATGGCGAAGTGCCCAACTAACTTTATTCTCAGGACTTAATTGGCTTTATGCCCGTCTTTGAACTTTGTTCTCGAGAGTGAAAACATATTTTTTCTTCTGCTGCAGGTGGTATTAAGCATCTTTGGTCCACCTTCAAGATGTTCAATCATTGAGCAAGGGGAAGATCGTTCATCAACCTCTTCTTAGTTGTAAACTTACACTCATTGGACGATGGTTTGCAGAAGCATCTGTAAAGTACAGAAATTTAAAGGCGAACAGAAGATAGGAAATACAGCAATTTTGACATATCCACCCCCTAACTTGTGTATCATGACTCCTGTACCTATTTAATAATCTCTTGTAAGGTTAAGGTGGAAGTTTGTGAAAAACAAATTACAAGGTTAATTTAATCTATAGCCCTAATGCTATTAACTTTTTGGTTGATTGTCTATATATTTTTATTATTATTTAGAATTCTTTATAGTTTTGGAAACTTTTAATTAAATCCTTATAGTTGTAATTTTTTATTGTTGGGTCTTTACAAGTTAACACCAGTTATACTGCGTTTTAACATCAAATTACATATTCATATGCAAGGTAATATTTGCTCAGTTCAGAAATTATCACCAACATTCTCCTCAAATTCATATTCATGTTACCTCCATAACCTGGTACGAAAGGAGGATACATGTTATGGTTGCTAGAAGATATGTTGATAGGTTCCATAGGTAGATTAGGGTAAACATGAGCAAACTGAAGGAAAGAATCCTTAGGATTAAACATATTATTGAGAATTGACATAGGGAAATGTGTTTCAAAATATACATAAACATTTGTATAATAAGATGCATGGTGAAAATATAACAATTTCTAACTTCATCTTTGTCCCACCTTCCGTCCAAGGCATTAAGAAAGATGATCACTAAAGTCATCTATATATAAAACAATTGAAACAAATCTAGCGAGAAATGAAATTTTTTAGTAGGCAAAATTAAACCATAAAATAGCTTAGTATGTCAATAATTTATCAATAAATTCCAATAAAATCAATATAAATAAGTAATCATTCAAATAATATATGTATGAGGAAATTTCAGAATGTACATGATCTTTACATATCGTACTATATATAGTATCAATGCGGCTGTCTTAACAATAATATTTTTTTGGAATATTAATTTTATATGAAAGAGAAGGATAAATATATATTTTTTGTTGTAAAAAATTTGAATGAATTGGATCTTAGAGGCTTGTCAAGAAAGACTTCAACACTCAAAAAAGACTTACGAAATTATTTACAAATTTAACAAGAGAAATTATTATGAAAATTAACATGTAAAATCTAAAATTCTTTTTTTCTTTTAAAATAAATAATATCATTAGAAATATAATATCTTATAAAATATCAGGGATGTAAATGGATTGCACTCAATTTATGAATTCATTCAATTCAATCCAAATAGGTTATGGTGAGTTGGATTAGTTTTTATTCTAGAGAACTCAATTAAAATTGTATTGGGTACGAGTTTAGAGTTTTAGATCTCGGTTAAAACTCAATCCAGTCCAAATAAGTAAACAAACATACAACATAATTATATTTTATCACTATGAATGAGTTCTTTTTTTTTAAATAACTATGCATGAGTTACTTATTATTACATATTTATGGTACATCTTTTCTTTTTATCACATGAATAAAATGATTTAAAAATAATATTGTGAGTATATATTTATGAATTATCTTTTTATGTTTATCATATTCATATGGATAATACAATGTTTTATGAATACTTATATATAAAAATATCCCTTAATATTTTTAAGTTTGAGATTTTTTTTTAAGAACATTTAAGACTTAAAAAAGTAACAAATTTTTTATTGACCCCACCCGATGGTCAATCCAATTTTTAATTAGATTTAGTAAAAAATATAAACTCAACCCAATCTAATTAAGAATCCATTTGGGGTGGTTTTTAATTTTGAGTTTTAAATTTTTTAAAAATAACAACCAGTTTTAGTTTCCAAAAAAAATTTAATTAGTTTTAAAATATGATTAGTTTCAAATAAATTAGTTTAAGAGTGTTTTTGTGTAATAATTATGGCGGTGATGTTAGCAAATTTTTTTTTCTTTGTTTTGAAAATAAATGTAAAATATTTCAAAAATAATTTAAAAATCATTTATACTTTATTTTTATCAAACACATTTTGTTTTAAAATTTACTTTGAAATCCAAAAAACAAAAACCTTACAACCATCCGGACCCTTAATTATTTAGATTGGATTGAAAAAAATAACAAAACTCAACTCAATTAGAAAAATTTACACCCTTATAAAATATTATATATTAAATCATATATTTTATTTTTAATACACAATAGTTCAAAATAATATATATATATATATATTAAGAGAATACAGGAAATAAAATTGAGTTGGAACAACCTAAAGCATGTCCCGAATTAATTTTCAAAATACATCATGTCTAATTTTTAAACTCATATCCATCAAAATTTATCTTAGACTATATCTAGTTAATGAGATAGGTTGGGTCAACATACGCACTTGTACGAAACCACGACACCCAAGTAACAAACACGATCACAACTTTTTTTTTTTGCGCGGAGAGTAAAGGACATATTATTTTATAATTTGAGTATCTTTCAATTCCCGAGATGTTATAAGTATTTCTAACAAAAAAATTGGTTTTTCGGTGGTGCAAATACCAGAAAGTTGACATAAAGAAATGAGGCAGAGCACCATGCAATTTTCATCCTTAGGCAGGGAAAAAAAGGCACACTGGAGTTTGTGACGCAAGAAAATGAGTCGACTAAATCGCTAATATAATACAAATATATAAGGCATTAAGAAACACTTTAGACATCACAACACTAGTAGGTAGTCACCAACTATGAATTTATAAATGACTAGTATGGAACCCGTGTTATTCCACGGATCATGTTGAGAATTTTATAAAATTTTAAAATTATTTGTGTATATAATTTAAAAGGAGTTAAACAAATTCATGTTTTTTTGGACAAGTCAACAAGCAAAATTCACTTATGAGAGAGGAAAAATGCATATATTTTATTGGGTCACCATAGATCATCTTTGCTAATAATTAATTTTTATTAAAAAAATTATTTTCAATTTTTAATAGAATCTTTTCTTCAAAATCATGTATTTTTTCATACTCAAATTCAAGATATTGTTTAAGAGATAACTCAATATATTTTGAATCAATAACTTGTTGATGAGAGGGCATATATAATTAAATGAATTATTAATATTTTATTCTACATGTTTTAAAATGACATATTTTTAAGCTTAAAATAGATAGTTTATATTATATAATCCAAAAAATCAAACAGAATTCAAAAAGGAAAAAAAAGAAAGAAAAATGCATAAAAAATGAAGAAAGAAAAAAAAAAGGAAAGAGAAAAACGCTTTGTAAAAGATTGACACGTATACTTCCAAAAGTTCACACGATATGATGTAAGCATTCATAAAATAAAAAGACGAATTTAAAAGTGATGTAAGCATTCATAAAATAAAAATTGAATATTTAATGTATGCTATCTGCACCGCTCCTTTAATTATCCATTACGATTAGACATATTGAATAGTTTAATTTCATTCATTGGCAGGTTACAGTTATTTAACATGTTATATTATTAAGACTTTAACTTCTCAGTTATAATATAATTAAAGTCTTTGATTTTTTTATACAAAAAAAGTGGTTTGACGATTTTGAATAAACATGATTAGTTATGGAGTAAAAATGTTACTATAATATAAAAATTTGTACATTAAAAAATAAAAAATAGATCAAAATTAAATCCTACGTTCAAATATATTCATTTTTCTTATTACATTTATCCGTACCCCTTGATGTTCATAAAGTTGTATTAAAAACTAACACCTTGCTGTTTCTTGCACAATTGCCAGTAATTATTGAACTTGATGTTCATAAAGTTGTATTAAAAACTAACACCTTGCTGTTTCTTGCACAATTGCCAGTAATTATTGAACATAATTGGGTGGATATATCTCTTCACGTGAGTTCAATGAAATTTCAATTAACTTCAGAGTGTAGTTTGGATATACTAAGATAATAATGTCAATTAAGTGTCACCAGAATTACTGCATGAATATACTGTTTAGTTGTCATTAAAACACTGCTGAGGTAAGAGAGTATTGTTATATAAGCCCGCCCATATTGCAACAAAATATATGCATTTGATTCCTGCACTTCTTGAATTCCTTCCTGCACCAATTGTTTTAATTTTTAACGTAATTTTAAAATTTATTTAGGAAAATTAGAAGCTAATTTAAATAGGCACGTAATGGAAATACAACTTTTAGAATGTCTTCCAAGTTATTTGTTACAACTTTAATTCTTATTCAATTTTTTTGTTATGTGTTTTAATTTTATCAAATTCAATTAAAACAATTAGATGAATTTTTTATATTTGAATATATTTTTCTACTTAATTTAATTGAATAATTACATATTTACACATATTAGTTGTATAATTTATTATATACTTCAACACTTATCCTTTATTACAAATAAATCATGATATAAAAAACAATTAATTATTTTCACAAAATACACGGGTACATTAACTGTTTAAGCTTTTAAAAAATGTTTTCATTTAATACTACTATCTTTTATTTTTGAATCATCAATACTAACCCTGGTTGGTATTTCTCAATTTCTTATCTTATGCATCCGTCCTTGTTACAACGTTATTAAACTAAAAGCGTACGACCTCCAAGTTTGATAAAATACTGACATCCGAATCCAATTGTAAAGCAACTAACTAATTAATTTGTTTGGTGAAATCTCAAAGTTGTAAGTGCATCATGGATCTAGATAATCCAGTGGAAATGTGATGGAGACAAATAATGGAAACGACAACAATATACATGATTGCTGCGTTGGATACAACATTTGACGAATCTCATTAAAGAGTTTCGGTTAAAATAAACGATACTTTATGAGAAATTATAGAAATATTATTATTTGCCTTCCAAAAGAAATCCAAAACTGAAGATAGCCCTTGACAAGTATGATAACTACATAAAGAATTTTCTTTAGGTGTAATCCAGAGAAGGAAAAAAGAGATCGCATATTAGTTTAAGTGTGTTTGTATTATCGTTATCCTACTTTCCAAGGCAATCAATCAAACGTGAAAGGGAAAAAAAATCATTGGTTTGGTGTTCATCCTTCTTTGAAACGTAAATACAAACATACACTATAAGTGGTTAAGACACCCATCCATTAGTCAAACTCTTATAAGTGGAGAAACTCAGAATGAGAATTAAATTGCACAAATGGTATTATTATACCCATCAAACAAAAGCTGAATTTGCTTATTTCTTGGAGCACAAGGATAAGCAAAAGTTTATCCTTACATTCTGCCAAAATAATAAATTTTTTTTTCACAAAAAGAATTGTGCCTTTTCTAAGACTGATTCACATACATGAAAAAAGATCTTATAATTTACAATCAATCTGTTATCTAAATTCTAAAGAACTTCTCACACTATGACTAGAAGGTTGTAGACTAAGTTTGATGGTACCACTCTCGGAAGATTGACAAACATCAATGCACTCCTCTAAATCAGCATCACAAGTGAGTAGTACCCACTCACAATCATCATCCAAGTATTTGACATCAAATTTGCTCATGTCAATCACATTAAATCTCCTACCAATTTCCTGCTGAAGATCTTCATAGCGCCAATTTTTCAGCATCCGAAACCGGGTTTTCTCATCTCCATATGTGACTTTTACTCTGTGAGAATCCACCTTGCTGCTACTGGTTTTCAATAAAGGCAGTTGATACTGAGTTTTCGGGTGTTCACCAAGTGTTTCCTGGCTTAGTGATCTTGGCAAGAGCTTTGCTCTATCTTGACTAAGGCTTTTAAGCTTTGCCTCGCTTCTGATCCTCTTCAACACAACATCGGCAGAATCTTCACCAACCGTGGTAGGATCTTTGTCACTGGCAACATTAGTTGTGTGCTGCTGTTGTAGCTCTGACATGCTAGAGCAGGAATGGCTTGAAATGGAACTCTGGCTGCTCGATGAAGAGGGCGATTTTGATGCACCTTCTGGGCTCAATGAGCCATGTTCAGGCTGTGTGCTTGTTGAGTTTGGAATATCACTTTGATTCAAAGTTGAGAAGAAGCGAGTTCCTGATAACTTTGGAGAAGCTAGATCCGGGAAGTTTGAATAGAAGGAATCGATTTGAAATGCACCAGAGGCACCTTGAACCGAGTCGATGACAAGTTGAAGTTTTTGTAAGGAGTGACCAACCTTTTTGATCTTTCGAGAAGGCCAACGCTTTATCCCATGTTGCCGGCAGATCCTTTTCAAAGTTGTAGTACAAACTGGAAAATGTTTAATTTAAAAGATGGTTGGTTATAATGGAGGACTACTAATAGATATGCACCGAAAATTAACAGGTAAAACGCTAGTATATATGAATGTAATCAGAGCTTTTTCTGTTTTGGTCATGCCGGCAAAGCTAATAAAAATTACTAATAAACATAATATGTCAGAGAACTGAACTATATGGAACTTAGAGCCAATTTGGATAAACTTCACAAGTTAAAATCAACTTATACACTAACTTCTTTAGAAAAGTTCCCTCGTTTACCCTCTTCTTATAGTACCTATAAACTTAGAAAAGTCTAGTAGGGTTTTATAATTGAAAAGTTCCCACGGGCCACCAAATTTAAAATGTGTTTAGTAGACATGTTAGAATGGAATACAAGAGGGATATGAGGTTTCATTCTATGTGTTTAGCACCAAATGTTTGCACACAAAAACTGAAAAAGGAAACATGGTTGAGTACGAGGCTTACCACCAATATTCTTGGCAGCATCTTTTAGGCTTCCAGCAAAATATTGTCTAAGAACTTGCAAAGTGATAGTTTTCTCTGCTTTGATCCGTCTTCTCTCTCCAGTTTTACTTGTTCCCAAACTTGATAAGTTACCCTCAACAGACGTAGAACACTCCCTAACACAGTCAAGGTTTCCTTTTAAAATAGGACTTTCTTGTTGCTGCCTTGGGTCAGAGAATTTTCTACCCATTGTTTCACTTGATTTTTCTTCAGTATCCAATGAGGCAACCATCCCTTTGTGTTGGGGTTCCGAACAAATTGCATCCCTAGCAAATCCACTGTCTGCAAGGGCTATCACTTCATTAACTGACAAGTTAGCTTCCTCCAATTCCTTTTCTCTTATAACGCGCAAGCTGCAACAAACCCTTTGTATAATGTTGGATAATGAAGTAAGCATCTTTCTCTGTTCTTCAATGTCATTGCAATCTACGGGCAAGAAGAACTCTAGAACAAAGTCATCTGTGCTATTATAGATGCTTCGAAGGCGTATAGCAACAGCAGCGCGCAATCCAAACAACCTCGCATGATGAGACATTGGATAGTCTTTCTTGCTTAAGGAAGTTATATCATCTGAGAAGCACGGCTGGTTTGTCATGAAAGCTCCCCCAGCAACACCTTCACCTTTTAACAAGTGATGCTCAGTACAAGCCTCGTGAAAAGACCTAATAGAGGGATCACCAACATAGCAAGCATGCTCCACAGGAGATATGCAGAATAGATAATTATCTTCAGAGTGCCGGCACCCCTCTTTGCCTTGTTGGACACATGGGATCCAAGTTTGAGCTAAAGGTAATTTGTGCATTTCACAAGCAGATCTCAACACCTCATGAATCTCAGGTAGTGCAGCTTCATAGGACCTGTTGCATGCCTGCTAAAAGAAAAAACAGTTGTCACAAGGGGAATTGCAAACTTAAGTTCATTAAAATACTCCTGAAGTGGATGTTCATTTACCTTCACATTCTGAATACTTAATTGTTTTGAGCTTCTAAGATCAACAGCCTGCAAGTTAACAACATTTCTCCAATCATTAAACTATTATTAATGAGTTTTGATGAGCTTTTCACATTTGGCTTGCTTAAGTGTTTTAACTTTTAAGCCATAAGCATTTATACTGAAACATGTAAATAGAGCAATTCAATTTCATCACAACTCACAAGAGGGCAAACATCAGATACCCATAAAAATATGGGTTCACAAAAGGGACATAGCATATTTTGCAGAATCCTAGGGGTGTCCAGGAACAAAAGGAATATAGAAAGAAAATTTCTTGAGCAGTTTTATGACTTTATTCCTTCAGAAACAGCAAATAGCATGTTCAAAGCCTGCTAAGATAAAATCTCACAGTTCCAAAACCTTGGTTCAATTTTTCCTGGAATATTTACCTACACATTTGTATTCTAAAAACGATAACACAATAGAAATTAATGCAAATAAGAAAGGAGAAAAACCTCAAGTGCTTTGCAAACACTCTCAAGTTCAGGGCCATAGTTAATATGCTGAGTAGTCATCACAACCTCAATAACCCCCAAGCACGTCTTGCTTCCTTGCTCAAAGATTGGAACCGCCAACGTTCCACGCACATCATACTCTTGAGCATGGTCAACTCTTGGATACTCATCAATTTTAAAGAATCTAACATCAGGAGTCCACTCAGGAACCTTGTCCCTAAACACTCGACCGGGCAATCCCCGCGCCAACTCCTTCGAGTCACTCTCCTCTGCAGAGAACTTATATGTCACAGAGATTTCGCGGTACTTGGCAAGGTTCAGAGACTTGGATTCAAGCGAGAACAGAAGATCATCAGCTGCAAGAATTGGCCTACCCTCTCTATGAACTGGCACCCAAATCTGTATAAGCATATCTTTGTTCCTATTGTAATCTTTGATCCACATGAGGGCCCTTATTAGCTTCTCCATTATAGAAGGCCCAGGTCCAGGACTGGGTGTGGGTGCAAGCCACCACCTTCTGATACCTTCAGATGCACCTTCAACTGAATGAGTCTCAGACTGAAACTGCTGAATATAACCACCACCAGCAACAACACTAACCATGTTGTTATTATGACTTTCTTGTTGACTCCCAAAAGCAGCAACCTGGGATTCATTGTGGTTGGTCTCCAAGGCAGGCAAGGAGAATGAAGGGTCAAAGAGGGTATTAGAAAATGAAGGACTTTGCAGCAAGAAATCAGATCCATCAGCAGAGGCTTCCAACCAGCACCCATCTAAGAAAAGCTCACCCATGTAATCAAAATCCATTGAAGTTGTTGTTGTTCCATCAGGTGGTGGAGCTTCCATCATGGTAGCAGCAGATGATGTTACACCACCATCTCCCATCATGGGTGGCTACAACAACAACAACTTTCTCCCAAAGCCACAAGTCTCACCACCCAAACAGATCTTCAAAATTCTTGTCAAAAGAGAACAACAGTCCAGGATAGGATAGTATAATATCTGTCTGTCTTCAATCTTCAAACGTTGTCTTCTGTTCAAAGTTGTCAATAATAATGTCAGTAACAGCAGATTATATCAACCTGCCTATCTATCTATCCTGCCAACGAATAATATGGGAGGAATAAGACATAGAAAGACACAAAAACGATGTTTCTTCTCTACTGAATATCTGAACAGAGTTTAAAAAAATAGCAAAAGTTGTGATTTTTGCAGAACCAACCAAAAAAATTTGACACCCACCCTCCTCACGGAAAAAGAATATATTCACCCGTGTAAATCCGCAATCAAAAAGGGGAACGAAAGATAAGAGAGAGTTGGACCAGGAAAAAACGGTAACAGTGCTCAGAAAGATTCTCTCCCAACTAGAACCCTACACTTTTACAGTAAATGATATGCAAGATTCCATCCACCCACCTCTTGTGAATGAAGCCAATCGATCTCGTTCTTTGGTATGGAGGAAAACAGCAGAACCAAACTTGGTGAAGTAAAGCTGAGAAGGAGAAAGGGAATACGAATAATGCGACATGTAAAGATTCTTGAAGATACCCCCCAACTTGGGTTCTTATTTTTTATTATTTTTATTTTATTGTTTGCGGTTTGCACTCCACTCTTTACTGTTTACTATGATGTCCCCCCAGTGCATGCTATTACTAACCCCGAAATAATAATAATAAATAAATAAATGTCACCTACAAGGTTCAACAATGATTGTGTTTTTTAAGTTATGTCCACGGCCAAACTAGCGACAAGGATCACTTTAAAAAAATAGTAGGATAAAATTTAAATTTATATTTTAAAAGGATTAAATTGTAAGATATGTTATGATTTGTAAATTAAAACAATTTTTTTAAATACGATTTTAAAATTATAAAAAAAATTCACGATTTTAAAATTGTGAACGAAAATATTTTTTTATTGAAGTCATAAAAAATTTTTTTATTTTAATGAATTACTGTATTTTTATTTTTTAATTTTATTTAATATTTTTATATTTTTTATATGATTTATTTAATGTATTTAATATTTTTTTATTAATGTTAAGGATTATTATTTATTCTATAAATTAAAAAAATAATATAAAAAACTTAAATTTAAATAAAAAATATTAAAATATACTACATATTTATTTGATAACAATTATCAATAAATTGAGTGTAACAAGATGAAAACATTCAATATACATCCAAAAGAATTCACTATTAATGTTTTTTAAAATGAATATGTAGTACATTTTAATATTTTTATTTAAATTTAAGTCTTTTATATTATTTTTTAATTTACAAAACAAATAATAATTGTTAACATTAATGAAAATATAAAATAAAATAATATAAAAAAATATAGAAAATATTAAATAAAACTAAAAAAAAACATATATTAATTCATTAAATAATTAAAATAAAAAATTGTTTATGATTTTAAAAAAGCTCAAAAAAGTTGAAGTTGTAAAATAATTTACGACTTCAATAAAAAGAATTTATGATTTTAAAATTGTGAGAAAAAAAATCCTTACAATTTTAAAGTTGTATTTAAAAAAAATAAAAAATAAAAATCATAAAAAATGAAATCCTAACATATATGTTACAACTTTTAAGTTAAAAATTATAACATTTGTCATTGACTTATCACTTTTTGAGATATTAATTTAAATTTTATCTTCAAATAATCATTCTTAAAAAAAATTGCCCGTTATTGATTTGATGGTTCTTATGAAAAAGAATTTGTTCAAAGAAAAAAGTTCAATTTAATAATTTTTATTGTTAAAGATTAGTTTTATCAATTTTGACTATGAAATACTACTTGTTTTAAGCGGAAAAAATATCAAATAAATAAAGAAGTTGAGCAGGTAGTAAACAAGAATTTTTAATAGTGGTGAAAATGAGTGGGAAAGGCAGGCCCAGCAGAAGACAAGAAGTTCCATGTTTACTCTTGGACAGGGCAGCCCCACCAGAAGACAAGAAGTTCCACCAGAATTGTATAGTATGTTAGTAGAAGGAGGTGATGATTCCAACCCAAGAGGGAGAAGATACTGATGCAGACTCCTACTCCTACCCCACATAACCCAACCCAGTTGTGTTTCGCTTTGGAACTCTCCTTTTGAACCCACACCCTTAAGAATATAACAACTGTTAACTCTCCGGATAGGAATTCATATAAAATCCTTAATAACTTTTGTCAACCCATTCTAATATCTACGATTGATGATGCATTCTAGAATTCTAGTACTCCGTCTATTTCCATGCCCCGACCATTCTTTTTTCTTTTTTTATTTTATATTTTATTTTGATACTAAATAAGTTTAATTGCCGGAATCAGAATCCTTGGAAGTGCGTAAAAGGAGTGTGGCTGTTGCTCGTCCCACATTTGCCACGATCCCTGCAATTTGCCGATTCCTTTTTTTCTTCTTTTTTTTCTTTTGGTGGTTTCAGCCGAAAGCCCCACAAACGTATTAAAATGTAATTTAAGAAATAAAATAATTCTGGCTCACGCTCGTATGGGACCCCTGGGGTTTTGTTTTTTGACTTTAGTTTAGGGAAGATGACCTCATCTCCTCTGGACATCTTGTTTTCGTATATTATTCATGCGACCATTGTGGGTATTTACTTTATTTATTATGAAAAAATAATTAATTTTATTTAGGATTTTAGCATTAGAATATCATATTAAATTTTTTCGATTAATCGTATTCAAATTGATTAGAACTGTTCCTTATCAACCTAGACTTATAGAACATGCGTCTCTCACGAACCTTCTATTTAAATAGATTGTGGAGGATTAGAGTCTTTACACAGTCTTTAAGATGTATATAATGACTAATGGGGGAGGCCACTTGAAAGGAATCCAAAGCTGAAGTTGTTAAATACCAGAATGAAGAGGTGATTGATTATATTAAAAGTCCATAATACCTTATGAGTTTAATGTTTATACAAAATAATTTTACAGTTTTATATTATTATCCAATGAAAAAAAAGACTAATTTCATATAAAAAATAATGTTTTAAAAAAGATAATGCAATATATATAGATTGAGTTCAAACCTTTAATTTGAGAAATACTTTTTCCCTTCCTTCTAATATATTAAATACTTTAAAATTTTCCACTAGAACTAAGAAAATTAACCATTATCCTAAACTCTATAAAGGAAATTAAATATGTAATTAATCAATTACTTTTTTATAGTACTATGTTTTTAATACATTTTTCTCGAAAAGAAGAAAATAATTTAATTTTTTAAATTCTAATATAATATTAAATTCTTTGAAGAAGGTGTAGAGAAAGAAAGAGAAAGTTTAAAAAACAAATAAATATTTCCTTGAATTATAAAAATGATAAATATTTTAAAACAAAAAAATTACTAAGATATATGACAAGTATTTCATATACAATGGATCGGCTCAACTTATTTAACACCTAATTTTACAAGGCTTATATGTTTATATAACTGCCAGAGAGTAGAATAGAGGTGAGATTCAAGATCAACGATAGTCAGACCGAATTTTCTTCAATTTTAAAATAAAAATACTTAATTAACTCATTAGTTCGCTCATTGATTTCAACATTAACAAATCATAACTATATTAACAATTTCTCATTGTCAATGACGTGAGGAGCCTCCGCATTGACTCAGTCATACTCATTCATTACAAGTCGAAAGAAACTCGAGAAAATAAATATAAAAATGTTTGATTTGCAGATTATGACGTGTGATTAATTAGGAGAATTTCTTGTAATTTTATTACCAGATGTACAAAGATCTCAACTTTTTGCCATGAATCTTTACTAAAAAAAGTTTGAATTTGCCATTGAATCATCAGAAAGTAGTAGTATATTAATTTAAGGATTACGTATTACTATATTATAAGTACATGTTTAATTGACAGAAGTTATATATGTCGGAGTGAAACCGACATTAGTAGTTGTTTATTAGGTTGTTGATTGGAGTTTAATTTATGTTAAAAATATTTGTAAATTTTAATTTAATTCATAAAAATATTTAAGCTAATAACAAAAACGATTTTTCCATCACAATATACACAAATATTTTAATGAAATTGGTAAGGATATGTATAGATTTAAATGAATTTTAAATGTTGCACGGCATAACTCCTCTATATCCATACATCATATCATTCAGGGAAACGAAATTATGCTTAATTAAGATTTGAGATTCTCAACAATCTAAAGAATCGAAGTCTCACATTTTTATAGATTTCGGCATAATTTGAAATGATTGAAGTCAAAATCATATAAAAAAATAGAGAGAAAAAATTATGCAAATATATAGAAACAATTGAGTAAAAAATTTATATTATCATTCATTTTCTGTAGTAAATTTATTAATTTTTATAATAATTATCTTTCAAACTATATAAAATAGTGATTTTTTTAATCGGTAAATATGAAATATTAGTGATTAATTGCTAAAAAAAATGTTAGCCGGGAACCGAACATATAGCATTTTCATTTCTCTATTCTTCTTTTACAATTAAATTAATCGTATAACTCCATACAAATAATGGTTTATGATTGAATGAAAATTTTAAATTGACACTATTAGAACAGCACCGTTAAACCCACAAAAACAATGGAAAAGAAAATAAAAGTGGTCTATTTTCAACTTGCTGTGTCCAACATAAATTAAGAAATTGATATGCAAAATGACATCAACAGTGAGTTTGCGTTTACGAGTGAAAATGGTAAACTGGCCGCGAGATTCCCCATCCAATAGTTTAAAGTTTAAGCTTTAAAATACTAAAATGGGAATAAGAATCCATCCCCCACCAAGTGTTTTATTTAATTGGTTTGACGCCAAAAAGATCCACAGGGTGATGAGGCCATTAACGATGGAGATCCACAAAATCTGACAACGACAATATTCGGTCTCATACGGCAACCCGAACCGAATCCTCAAAATGAAAAAGCAATGTCTCTTTCTCTGTGCTGGAAAGATGACGTCGAAATAATAATGTGTATCATTTCATTTGTAGCAATATACTGCATTATTATTATTATTATTATTAATTGAAGGTTTTGGTTTGGATGGATACGGCATTCAGAGTAGGTTATTAGTTTCAGGGTAACATGTGATGTACTTCTGCATGTACTATCGTATTACCATTTTGCTGTTGCTGCATGCTAGCCAACATGGGAGAATGGGACTAAGAATAAAGATCTATGGACATGAGATTATTTGTTTTGTATTTTTAGTAAAATCTCACCTTTTTAATTTTTATTTTTATTTACAAAATTCGAATCAAAATTTTACTTAAAACGTTGAAGCCCAATATTTCTTTCAGACTAAAAACATATTAATATGTAACTAATATATAATATGATTAAAATGAGAAAAAAAGTTTTATATATATATATATATATATTAGAGAAATACTTAGAATAATACGTGATCACGTAGCATTATTCTTTATTCTAAAATTAAATGTGAATGCATGATAGAAACAATATTTTAAATAAAATATTTGGATCATGTATTAAATAGAGAAATAGAGAGAGAAATACATATAACAAAAAATCTTGAATTTTAAATTATAGAGGAAAAAGAATTTGGATTTGTAATTTTAAAAGTCAATCTTTATCTTTTATTTTTCTTCAACTTAAAAAATGTATTCTTATTTTTTCAATTTATGGAAAGACATTAGTAGTGTTGGAAATAGCATAGAGAGGGCACGCAAATTTGGGCCCGATCAATGAGATGCATCCTTGAGGCTTGGTCCTCAATAGTATCTCTCTGCTTACCTCACCCTTGTGATCGATCCTTTCTAGACAAAAGGCACATGAGCATCACCTATATAATATTTCTGAGTTTTGATTACTCTCAGCAAAGAAACTACACAGAATGTTCATGACACCGAACCGTACCACAGCGGTTGCTAGCTTTATCTGATTGTTATTATTATTTGAAGATCGTTCCTATCGTATTTAGATTTGATTTCATTGATGGTTTGTATTGAAAATAAATATTACTTGTGTTTATTTTATATCTAAGTTAACATGTGATTTGTAATTTTTTTACCATTATTATTATTATTATCAGTGAGTTTGGTTTGACATTTTAGATGTTATTTTTTATGTTTCGAATGCTATTTTAGAAAGCTAATAATTATAAATTCTACATATCAAACGCAATTCCTTCTTAAACGAGTTTCCAAACATGCTATAACCCAGAATCTATAACTTGTTGTCTATGAGTACGACAGAGGAAAGATTAATGAGTTGTCTGAAAAAGGAAAAAGGTTATAGGGCTAACAATTGGTGGCAGTGTTGGTAACTGGAACGGGACCATCACACAACTTGAAGGGGACTCCAAAAATGGCCACTTCGGCTGTCATTGTTGTTGTTATTTTCCAACTCCTAATGTACTACGTCGTTGATTAGATCATTACTCCTGCTTATCAACACACAACCATATAATCCTGATCAATGCAACCAACTTTCTTGCATTAAACGACTAAGACATGTTCTTTTTGTGTTTTATAGGCCCAACTAAAAGGTCATCCAGGCCCATAGGTGGTCCCCGCCTATGTAAACAGGAGGCCCGACCCGGAAAAGGACCCGAAGTTCTTGCTATGCTACTAGTAACGATAAGGAACAGTTGTCCTTCTATGAGTGGAGGAAAGATATAGCAAAAATAAAAAAGATCTTGTAAGGATGAAGAGAGGTGCTGGATAACATTCTGCACTTGGAATATTCCTTTTACATTTTAATTGAAATATTGAATGATATACATATCTTAAAAGTTTTGTAATAATTAAGATTCTATTTTAGTATTATACGAAATTAAATTATAGAGGTATGATTTTCTTAAATTAAAGAAACGTTATATAGAAATAAATTATATGAATTTAGATATATAATTTCTATGTCTCTTAATTTAATAGTTTAGTGTATCAAAATTCAATTTAAATTCAGATTATCTGAATTTAAAAAAGAATACTTATTTAAAACATAAAAATAAAATAAAATAAAATACTGAATGGGAAGAATATCGACTGTCTTGATAAGAAAATAAATCTTAAAAATTATTTCATTAAAGAGTAATGACCAATTATAAAATTCAAACCGATCATAAATATAATACAATACCAAGTCACTAACACTGGTTGAATAAATGAGTGATTGATTAAATTGATATCAAATAGACAATAGTCTACAAATAACAAATAAATGAGAAAAAGGGAGTAACTCATAAAAACTTTTTCAAACTTAGGTACTTTTTTTTTCTAATAAGCAAACTTAGATACTTCTTGTATCAAATTTTAATGATATAATATGTTTTTGTTTGTTTTTAAATTTTTTTTTATAAAAACTTATACTCATGTAGATGTTAACGCAAAGACGCAGCCCCACCAACGTTTAGAAGCCCATTAGCTTTAATTCAGATGAGGCACGTGTTGATCGTCTTCCCGGAAATGAACCAAAGAGTTTTTATAATTTTTTATGCTTAAGATAAAGTACACACACACAAAAATAAGAGATAAAAGTGTAAAAAACTCTAAATGTGATAAATGTTTTTATGGTATGAATCGAATACAAGTAACAAATGACATATCATATTCAATAAATTGAACTAAATTTTTTAATAATAATGTGATAAATAATATTAAGTAACAAGAAAATAAACATGAGAAATTATAGGTCCAAATAAGATATTTACTCTATTTAGGTAATGCAGTTAGTCTTATTACAATGCATCAGAGAGGATTTCATGTGAAGACTGGTGCAACATACATTATATGATTATATCATAAGAGTGGAAGAGAAATCCTTTGCAAGTCGCATCTTCTTAATTCTTTTGCCTTTTCTCTTCACATTCACAGTTTTATTTTCTCGTAGCCGGCAATGGCATCGTTGGACAGCGAATTTGGTGTCTATGACAGCATCATAGCTCGTCAGATGTGTGTGCGACTTGGAACGAATGAGGACTCCCTGCAGTCAGAATGAGAAATAATCTTGAATTTTAATTTTAACCCTATTTTACTTACAACTATAAAATTAATTTTATAGTTAAAAATTAGCCATTAGATCATGACTGCATTGTTGACTATGTGAATTGCAATGAATCCAGGTCCATCCACGACTCACTGCCAAATGGCAAAAGTGAAAAGAACAATGGATGGCGTCCTATTTCTTGGTATAGCGTTCACTTTTTATGTTTTCACGTCAATTTTTCATTATCAAAGCAAAAAGTTATTCTCTATAGTGTCTCAAATTTACGTAATTAAATTACACACGTTATGTGGCTCAAATGCAGAACCAAATACAGTTTATGTTAACTGCTATTGTCAAATGTCCTAGGATTCATAGAACTGTGTGTTTCTGTTGGTCCTGACCAATGTTGCACCAATTCCATCTTGTCTTTTATACTATCGTTTACAAGAGTATACGCACCACTTAGTTCTATCCGTCCATTTTTTAGAATCAATATCATGTCCTTCTAATGTTCAACACGAAAGTTAGTATCTATAAAATAAAATTATAAAAAAAAAACACAAAAGTTAGTACTTGTAACAAACATTACGTCAAATACATATCTCCTCTAATTTTTTGATGTAAAACCAAACAAACAAACAAAATAAGGAAAAAAATGTAAATAGGGTCACAAAAGTTAGTTTACGAGATTCATTTTCAACTTTATTTCTCCATTGAGAATGTGACAAACCAAAAGTTAAAAGGAATAATTTTTTAGCCCTTTTTTTCCTGTGATCATACTTTCTTTTCTAACTAATTTTTTCTTTTCTCTGATCATACTTTATTTTCTAACATGAACATACTAGCCAGAATAGAAAGAATTTCAAAAGTGTGACTATTTTTTAATTCCCTCTAATTTAAATCTATACACGTTAAATGGTAGTAGCTACATGCCTCGACCAAAACGAGCTGGCATAATAATTACCAAGCGTTTATGGATCGAACTGCCAGGAGGAGCGGAAATTCTAATAATCGCAGCCAACATAATCCACCCTACATTTCATTTTTGACATTTTGTTGTTGGTCGAATCTCAATTTTGACTTTAGAATAACCCGGAAAACAATAATATGAAGCTGCTTCATTGGACCCATTCAGCTTCTAATCTAAATTTCCAGCCGATCATGTCAGACTATGCCTAATAATTGAATCATATGAGCCTGGAAGGCTAGAACATATAGGTGATATAAAAAAAATTGAATAATTACAAATTCTCGTTACTTTTTTAATGTTATACTTTCTTTCTTAATTAATTGGATAACAAGGAACACAGTCCACAACAATAGCAGCGAAACATGCCGAAAAGGTATATAAATATAAATACTAACACATACAAACGGCATTTATTGAGATAGCGCAACGAGTTGCATGCATGGAGTTATGGGTACACAACTGATATTGCAAGAAAAGGATTAGTTCTTTCAAATTGATCGAAAATCACATCCTTATCGTACTCTTTGCACGTCTGCAACTCTAACAATCATTCTGGGGTTGGCAGCAACATTAAATATTTGGCCTCATGCTCAGATGAGATGCTATCTTTTGGCCTAGAGAACGGTCAGCCTGCAAGACAATGCCATCAAAGGGCATGTGAGCAAACCATGCAGATTCATTTACAATTGACCCGGTAGTTTCTATAATGATAAATTAGCATGTCTAAACTCTCTATCTTATTATCTCACCTGAGACCAGTAAGATATCCACACACTGCGAATTTCATGGGTGACCCGTGGGTCAGATAAAGCATCAACCCATCGGCGAATAAATCTATCTTGCCTGTAAATTAGTAAAAAAACAGTAGAAAGAACCCAACATTAGACATCACCAAAACACGTTTCACATTGATCATATCAGTATTTTATAACAGGAACCTGTCAGGTGCCCAAGATCGGTATCTCTCTCCGGGTTGCTTAAAGTTGTTCTCCTTCTCAATTCCACACTGCATTAAGTAGAGTTGTTCATCCCTTCTTGCACTAATTAATATAGGCAGCATTTCAACAGTTTACCGGTGTTGTTTATTGTTTTTCAAAATCTTATCATTTGTTTTATAAAGCATTAATAATTAATCTCTTCTATCCAAAAGTAATGCTTAAAATAAGCACAGCCTAATCTTGCATTGATTGACACCTAACTTTATCAACAATAAAAAAAGTTTAAGCAGTATTGCGGGTCCATTTCTTTGCTTCCTTTCAAGTCAGATCAATTTTACATACTGTATTTTACATACAGCAGATTAAACTAGAAAAGCATATCAAAGAAATATACATTTTGTCTCATGCTTTAAACATTTCAGAAATTTTTATTAGAATTCTAAAATTTGTGGTTAGGTTTCTTAGACTAACAAAAACTGAAATGAACTCTGCAATCTAAACTGAAACCCATGGCAGGTGGATTCCTTCCCTAAACAGATGTTCCACGTTTTCATATTAAGCAATTTCAAAACTAACCTTTTCACGCCTTCCACTGCACATAGCAGGAGGTATGGGGAACGTTTCTGCATGACGAACAGGATCATACCTTGAAGGGAAGTAATTAACCTATAAATTGGCAGAGCTCAGTCACAAGAAAAAAATGTGAATACCGAATAATAACAAAAGAATAGGTAGCAATATCACCCAATCAGCATGCGCATGAATAATCTAAGCACTAAGTAGTTAACAAGGCAACCAGGTTTTCAATCAGGAAATGAGTAAGAAAATATAAGAAATTAAACATTAACTTACCTCCTCATCCCTGTGAATGAAATTCATGAAACCTTCATGATGATTGTTGTGGTGAGCACACTTGGGAGCATTAGCAGGAAGTTGCAGATAGTTTGGTCCAAGTCTGTGCCTTTGTGAATCAGCATAAGAGAATATCCTGGTTTGAAGCATCTTATCATCTGAGTAGTATACACCAGGAACCACAATGGCAGGGCAAAATGCAAGTTGTTCATTCTCAGCAAAGAAATTATCTATGTTCTTATTCAGGACCAAGCGACCAACAGGCTGCAAGGGTATAATGTCCTCAGGCCAAGTCTTAGTAACATCAAGAGGGTCAAAGTCAAATTTGTCTTCGTGCTCAGGATCTATTGTCTGAACAAACAGTTTCCACTCAGGATAGTTACCAGCAGCAATTGAATCATGAAGGTCTTGAGTGGCATGGCTGTGATTGGCTCCTCCCACTTTAATGGCCTCTTCCTCAAATAGACACTTTATACCACTAGTGGTCTTCCAGTGAAATTTCACATACACTGCTTTCCCAGCCTTGTTGATCAGTGTATATGTGTTAACTCCAAAACCATCCATATGCCTGTAATCTTGTGGAACACCCAAATCATCAAATAAAAAGGTGAACATGTGAAGACTTTCTGGAAAATGAGAGAAGAAGTCAAGGATCCTCCAATTCTCCTGGATGTGGTTCTTGGGATTGGGTTTAAGAGCATGAACCATATCTGGAAATTTCATGCCGTCACGTACAAAGAAGACGGGAAGGTTGTTTCCAACAAGGTCAAAGTTACCCTGTTTCACGAAGTAAAAATAGGAATCATGTACAATACCAAACTACTACCATTACCATATCACCTTTTCAAAACTTTATAGCATTTCAGCAACTCAACTAGCACCATCACTTACAGTGAGAATTTCTTTAAAGATTAAACTATTCATTTGGTTCTTCTAGTTGTCTCTATACGAAAAAATTGCAAGTTTTAGTCTCTTACATGCATAAAAGTTAAGCTTTAGTCCCTAAAAATAACACTGGAGAATTTTTATGGCGGTATAAAATCACTACAAAGAGCTTTCTGACAATAATAAACCACTAAAAAAAATTGTCTAGTGACTTAAACTAACAATTTTTCTCATATAGAGACTAAAACTTGAAATAGGTACAAATACAAGGACAAAATGAATAGTTTAACCTTCTTTAAAAGACATAAGGAGAAATTTAAACAATTACAGTAATCATATTTATTCACTGAAAGTGGGAGATAGTTTTAAATTATGCTATATACTCATAAATCTTTACCTCTCTGGTGTAAAACTTCACGGCAAAACCTCGAGGGTCCCTCAAGGTTTCAGGGCTACCACGCTCATGAATGACAGTTGAGAAACGAACAATTACAGGCGTCTGAACTCCAGGGGCTCGAAGGAAATCTGCACATGTCAGGTGAGAAATGTCATGTGTGACCTCAAAGAAACCCTTTGCACTAGCTCCCCTGGCATGGACAACACGTTCTGGGATACGTTCCCTGTCAAAGTTTGCTAGCTTCTCCACAAGATGATAATCCTCCAGCAGAATTGGACCTGCCAAAAGGGGTCAAGTAACGTAAATATTCTGATTAAATAATATTCATCCAAATTCAATCCTAGCTATATACAACAGAGTGACACAAACAGATAAATAAGCCACCACCCCATCAGAACCAAAAAAAAAAGAGAAGGGAAGTGACCTAGATATCTCCACTACTAAAAACACTCATAATCATAGCTAACATGCTCCAACATAGATAAATGAAAGGCATGAAAATACATAATCTCTAAGGTAGGAATAAAGCGAAAAATAATCTGTGCCACTTGATGTTGCATGCTGAATACTCAGTAGGCTCTAATTACCAAGACTAATAGCTAATTACAAAAACCAGTGTCATTTACATATGGTTTTTTTTTTTATCCATAGGAATCGAAAACAATTACAAGGGGATTTACAACAACTCATACATTCAATCAATTGAGTTAGACCGCTTGATCATTTACATATGGTTTGAGTTAGAGTAAACCCTCAATTTCATCCCTAAAGTATTTCTATCCCCCAAATGGTCCTTAAAGTAAGAAAATTATATATATATATTTAATCGCCTATGTGTGTTTGCATGCATGACCTGTCCCAAGCCAGGATAAAGGAGGAGGGTTGGCACCAGGAGTTGTGAACCGACCGTAAAAAATCAGCTATTTTTATGTGATGAACCTATATGATATTTCGTTGGGACATACCCTTCATAGCGACGCGTTACATTCGGGCCTCGAGTGTATCGAAAAATGAGCTAAGGTCTTTGCCACAAGGCAAGGCGCTACATCGATCCCAGGATGTAGTGATAAGTGAGCTAGGATCCATGCCGAAAGGCAAGGCGTCAGGTCTTCACCCGGATGTGGTGACAAAAAGGCAAGGGTCCCAACATGCAGATGGGCGAGTGTGGCGGACAAACACCATCCAGGGGTTTAGGATGAAATTGGGAAGCTGGAACATAGGAACATTAATGGGTAAATTGATGGAGTTAGCAGATGTTTTTGCCAGAAGGAAAGTGAATATTGTTTGCTTGCAAAAAACTAAGTAGGTTGGAGAAAAGGCCAAGGAAGTGGAGAGTACCGGTTTCAAGTTGTGGTATACAGGTACAACCAAGAGTCGCAATGGTGTTGAAATTATGATTGATAGAAGTTTCAGAGATAAAGTTGTTGATGTCAAAAGGAAAGGCGACAGGATTATAATGATTAAGCTTGTAGTGGGGGATCTTATTTTAAATATCCGTGTATGCACCCCAAGTTGGATTATTATCAGATGAAAAGAACCAATTTTGGGAAGACTTGGATGAGGTTCTAAGAGGGATCCCATGAGAGGAGAAGATTTTCATTGGAGGAGATCTAAATGAGCATGTTGGTAAAAACATCGGAGGTTTTGATAGAATTCATGGTGGTTTTGGTTATGGGACGAGAAATGAGACTGGAGAAGATGTCTTGAACATTGCACTAGCCTATGATTTGATGCTAGCGAACACTTTTTTTCGGAAAAGAAAGTCTCATCTTATCACGTATCATAGTGGTCAAAATCGTAGTCAAATTGATTTCTTTATGGCTAGACGGGAAGATAGAAATTCGTGTATTGATTGTAGAGTCTACCCTGGAGAATGTGTGGCGACACAATATAAGTTGGTAGTTCTAGAGGTTAGGTTCAACAAAGTTCTTAATTTGAGGAAGAGAGCTAAAAACCCAAGGATAAGATGGTGGAAGCTAAAGGAGGAGAAACAAATAGAGTTTAAGAAAAACATGTTACGTGAATGACCGTGGGAGTTTACTAGAGAAACTAATGAGATATGGAATAAGATGGTTATGTGTGTTCAAAATGTGGGAAGGAGGGTGCTAGGTGAAAGCAAAGGAAACAAAGTTCTTACAAAAGAAACATGGTGGTAGAATGGAGAGGTGTAAGAAGCTATTAAACAGAAGAAGAATGCTTTAGATCTTTGCATGAATGTCCCAATGATAAGAATTTGCAAAAGTTTAGAGTAGCAAGGAAAGATGCAAAGAAAGCAGTGTGAAAAGCTAGAGGCAAAGTTTTTGACGATTTATATAAAAATCTTGGGAACAAGGATGGGGAGAAAGTATTTACAAACTTGAAAAAATGAGGGATAAGAAGAGTAAAGACCTCACCCAAGTTAGATATATCAAGGATGAAAATCAAAAACTTTTGGTAAGGGATGAAGATGTAAGTGAAAGATGGCTAAACTACTTTAACAAACTTTTTAATAGGAATGATGACAAGAGTGAGGTGGATTTGGAAGACATTTTTTATGATCTGAATAGAAGATTTGTGCACAGAATTAATACACATGAAGTTAAGGAGGTTTTTTAAAGAGGATGAAGAATAATAAAGCGTTGGGACCTGATGACGTCCCTATTAAAGTGTGGAGGAGATTGGGAGATGTGGCAATAAAATGGTTGACTAATCTTTTTAATAGCCTAATGCTTGGAGGAAAAGTATGATTGTGCCTATTTACAAAAACAAGAGATATATCCAGAATTGTTCAAACTATAGAGGCATCAAGCTTATGAGTCATACTATGAAGTTGTGGAAGAGAATTATCGAACATCGCCTAAGGAGGGAGAACAAGGTGTCCGTAAATCAATTTGGATTTATGCCAAGAAGATGTACCATGGAAGCTATTTTCTTGATGAGACACTTAATGAGAAGGTATAGAGAAAAGAAGAAAGACTTACATATGATATTCATAGATCTTGAGAAAGCATATGATAGAGTCCCAAGAGAAGTCTTATGGTGGACTCTTGAGAAGAAAAATATAGCATTAAAGTATGTTAATGCTATCAAGGATATGTATGATGGGGCTACAACATGTATGAAAGCTTGTAATGGAACATCAAGGTATTTCCCAATCACAATAGGTGTCCACCAAGGTTCAACTCTTAGTCATTATCTCTTTGCCTTAGTGATGGATGAACTAACAAAAGATATTCAAGAGGAAGTGTCGTGGTGTATGTTTTTTGCAGATGATATCGTACTTATTGATGAGACCAAAGATGGTGTTAATAGGAAATTAGAACTGTGGAGAAATACTTTAGAGTCTAAAGGATTCACGATAAACAAGAGCAAGACGGAGTATATGAAGTGTGCGTTTTCACGGGGAAAAGATAGTGATCAAGACACGGTGCATCTACTTGGTCAAGAGGTACCCAAGAAAAAAAAAATTAGATACTTAGGATCAATGTTGCAAAAAGGTGGTGAGATTGATGAGGACGTAAATAATGGAATTAGAGCAGGGTGGATGAAATGACGGAATGCATCGGGATTTTTGTGTGACTGCAAAATTCACCTTAAGCTAAAAGGAAAATTCTATAGAACAACGGTAAGACCGACAATGTTATATGGAACAGAATGCTGACCAACACATAGGCAACATGAGCATAAAATAGGGGTAGTAGAAATGAGGATATTAAGGTGGATATGTAGATATATGAAGATAGATAAGATAAGAAATGAGGATATTCGACAAAAGGTATAAGTGGTACCAGTATGTAAAAAGATGAGGGAGCATAGATTAAAGTGGTTTGGGCATGTTATGAGACGGCCACTGAATGCTCCCATAAAAACAATAATTTGTTACTAAGAGCTCGACACAAAGAGAGGTAGAAGTCGACCGAAACTTACCTAGGGAAAGGTAGTGAAACAAGACCTAATGGAGTGAGTTATAGATTGACAGACGGTATATCTTAGGATGGAGTAGAGAAAAGCTATAAGCTTGGTGGAAGGTTAAACTCATTAGTAGTTCTATGTTCTAATTATTTTCCCAGTCTTGTTCTTTTCCTCTTCTATTATTTTATTTAGCTTATTTTTTCTCTCTTTTGTTTTATTTTCGATTTATCATTGAGTTCATCTACCACTGACCCCAATTAACTTAGGTTAAAGGTGTTGTTGATGTTAATGTTGATATATATATATATATATATATATTGCTGAATAGAAAATTATATAAGTAGTCTCTCGAGTATTAGAAATCATAATAAGTAATCCCCTAAATATTTAAAAATCTATAAAATTAGTCTTAAACGTAGGTGAAAATATACCAACTCAGGGACTAAACTGGTGGATACTCAATATTTGAGGGATTACTTGTAGCACTTACTACATATTAGAAATCTCAATTAGTTTGTTATAGTTAATATAACAAACTAACAAATTAATTGAGAGTTCTAATAACCAAGTGATTGAGAATTCAAATACTACACACAATAAAACCTGTGAAATTATATCGTTTACCTCTAATCTACTTCACTGGCATGAAATCAAGAGAAAGTTGAACAGTTTCAGCAAAAAAGAAATCATTCAAATGCGTGAGTACGCAACAATTTCAGCTAAGATGGATACCTCTAGCTCCAACGGTTAAAGAGGAGTTGTTGTTCCAAACAGGAGCACCAGAATTTGTAGTCCAGAAGGGAGAATTGAAGGCGCTGGATGGCCGGTACTGCATCGCATTAAATACTTGTAAGCAACCAAAATCTAACAATTGATTCACACCACAGTAGTTGCTCAAATTTCAAAGAGTTCAACATAAGTTTTAGTTAACATAATATTAATCAAGACTTGAACAAATGAAAGCTAAGAAGATATAGAGATTTTGCTAAGTGGTGTAATCGGAAAACATAAGGCAATAAAAGAAGAGAAGAGCAATACCTTGTAGGGATCCATGGCAATGGTGGAGAGAAAGAGAGAGAAGAGAGAAGAGGATGAGAATGGCACGCTAATTCATTTCGTGTGGTAATGGTGAGTCTTAACGCCTTATAAAGACTTTCCTTCTTTTCTCACTATTTTTATTTTTTTTCAAAAACAAATTCCATAATTGTCTTCTTCGTATTTTTTTATACACATAGATAAATATAATAATATTATAAAAGAATTTTCAGGAGACAAAAGTTATAGCCTTATTGGACGACGGAAAATAAGATATATACAAAAATAAGTTATAATATTTTTTAGTTGAAGAAAAAAAAGGTAAATTTAAAAAAAAAAATCATTTTTTCAATTTATAAATTAAAATTTTCTACCTCTCCTTAATTTTTCCTTGCCTGTCGAACAAAATTATCAAAGAGTTAGAACTTCTGTGCCTAAAATATATAAAAAAATATTGAAAATACATTTTTTAGCAATTATACAAAGATTTAAATGTATTAAATGTTTGCAATAAAATAAAATGTGTTAAATGTTTTAAAATATATATAAATATTAATTTATAAATGATTATCGTTCTCTAATTATTATTTTATATATTTTAAAAATTCAATAATTATTGTTTAATCATCATAATAATTGTCATTATTATTTAACTTTCTTCTATAGTAAAAAAGAATTGTGTGCATATATCATGTTCATAACAGTATGAAACTATGAAATGTAGGATGATAGTGATGAAAAATGGATTGTTTTAACATGTGAAAAGAAATTTGAGTTTAATTATATTTTATGTCTATTTTATTTCACTTTTAACTTTTATTAAACTTAAATTCAGAGAATATCCAATAAGAAATTCTTAAGTGATTTTTTTAAATTATTTTTTTTTCCGAAAATGTTATGTTTGTGTAAAAAATCCATATACAATTTTAAGCTAATAACAAAAAAATTAAAAAAACTCACATTTTTATATTTTTATTTTTATTTAATTACGGTGTTGTTATATATTAGATAAATACTAATTTTTATTATTAAGAAACAATTTTCTATAATTTTTTACAAAAAAATACCAACTTCATTTGTAAGAAACTCTCATTGTTCCATAGATTTATTTCAACTAAAAAATAACTATAATAAATAATTTTTTTTCACTTAAGAAACTCTCATTAAAATTTAAAAATACCTTAATGATAAGAAACTCTAAAAAAAATTAAAAATTCACATTTTTTTATTTTTTATTTTTAATTAATTATAATATTATCATGTATTAAATAAAAATTATTGAATGGAACAGCTAAGGACCACAACTATTATATTAATCAATTAATGAATTAGTATATAATGAGTAATATTTTATGGTGGGAATAAAAAAGCGATAGATAAGAGTGGAGAATCGAGAGAGTTGGATTAAGTTGAGAAAAATCGTTAAAATATTTGAGAACGTCATGCACTCATGGTTCCTTATCTTTGTTTCCGGCGTTTTCTTCTATGTTTAGCCTTAGCAACAATTTGTGAGATGGTGACATCGACCATTCCTAACATGACACGCTGCCTAAATTCCTTGAAACGTGTGCTCCCACCAAAATTATTTGGTATGCCAGTCCGGATTACATCCCTCAATATGAAAATAATCACTTACAATTTTAAATTCTAAAGTTGTAAAAAAAATAAGTTTTAGAGTTATATATTATCTATATAATATTTTTCATATTTTTATTTCATCAATTATTTTATTGCATGTTTTCTATTTCTCTTTATGGTGTAACTTTTTTTTACAACTTCTCTAATTATACTTTATGATAAAATAGTATAAATTTTGTGGATAAAATTCTATACAATTATTTAAAAGCTGCATAAATCACAGATTCATGGCGGTCCTTAGATGCATCCAAAGAGACAAATTTTTGCTCTGGGTTCAGGGTGCATGTCATGCCAACCTTTGAGCCTTTCCTACTTTCTTTTTTCTTAATTTTCAAAAAATGTTAGAGTTTAATTTTTAAGCTTAATTATATTTTTACTCCAATTTTTTTAATTTTTAACAGATTTTATCTCCAACTTTTTACTTTGCCACATTTTACTCCAATTTTAAAGAAATTTTTGAATTTTACTCCAACATTTTTTTTCATTAATAAGCAAAAAAATTGGGTGTAGAATTTACCCAAAAAAAAGTTGGGATAAAAATGTAATTATGTTTGGAGTAAAATAATAGAGAATAAAATTTATAAATTTCTTAAAAGTTGAGGATAAAATATATCAAATTAATTTGTTGGAGTAAAATTCACAAAATAAAAAATTGAGGATAAAAATGTAATTAAGCTTATTTTTATGCATTATCAATGTAAACAAATTTTTTTGTCGGATGAAAAAATTATATTATTAATTAGAAATCATGTAAGGTATGACTTTTAAGATAAAAAAAATTAAAAGACAATAAACTTACATTGGTTATTGATGAATTAACAGTGCAATTTTTTTATATAATATTAATATGTAAATTATTTACTCAAAAAGTTATTAATATGAAAAATTCACCAATTTTCATGAGATGAGATGCTATTGTGCACATAAAACTCGAGCGTTTCATAAGCATGACCCTTTATTAATATGTGCATATTAACCAATTTTCCTGAGATGAAATGTTTTTGAGCTTTATGTGCACATTATATGAAGTTGGACACCATTTTGTAATAATTGTTTCACACCTCAACTCATCTTTCTTCCATGCATATTAGATGGCCATGGATGAAACAAATCACAAACATATTTTGAGCTGGTGCATATATGGTATTGGATTATGATTATTGTGGTGATAGTTATCTTAATTCAACAACATTAATATTAACAACACCTTTAATCTAAATTAATTGGAGTAAGTAATAGATGAATCCAATGATAGATAAAAAAATTTGAAAAAAATAAACAATTAAAGTGGTATTGTTATATGATGAAACAATTGAATCATTTAAATAGTCTTGAGAAGCTTTTACAAACACATAACTGGGAAAAAGAAACTCAAAAACTATCTTTACTAACCATGACTGAGGCACTTGTTGAAGCAATACCTAAGACTTAACATGTCTTATGTACTTGGCACTTGTAGCAAAATAGAATTAAACACCTTGGCAACTCGATGAAGGGAAAAAGTTATTTTTAAGAATTTTCAAGAAATGCATATATGACTTTGACACTTAATCATAGTTTGAGGGAGCTTGGACCCAATTGATCTTAGAATTCAATGGTCATGAAAATAACTATATCAAATCAAATTCATGCAATAAAAGAAAAATAGGTTTTGTGTTACATGAAGCAAGCATTCACATTTGGGACGCAGAATACTCAATAAAAGTTTGAATTCTCATTTAAAATATTGTATGGAATCTGTTCCGTTTACGAGAAACAGAATGTACCCAGCAAGGTTTGCTGGGATTTGCTATGGGA
>CM023946.1:1532800-1676102 GCA_013407115.1 Glycine latifolia
TGGTGGTTGTAGAGTTTAAATATTTGAATGGGCCTATCCGTAACAGAATCGAATGTGAATATTATTCAATTATTATTCAAGCATTCTGAATGAGTTGTTGAGGACAAGAGATGCAATGAGTCAACCTGAAATTCATGGCAATTGCAGGGTTACTTTTAGTTAATCATAAATATTACTATAATTTTATCAAAATATTTCATTAGTGCACGAAGGAATTATCATTTCGGTTTACATTTCTTTATTTGATATTGTATGGACATTTTACCTCGGTGATCTATATCTAAGTAACTCTACTTCCTGAGAGTGTAATCATTGTCTCCATACACTAATTTTGGTTATTTTCTTGTTGGTTGTCTTTTGAGGCCTTCTAACCAATAAAAATAAGCAGATGATAGTATTTTTTTTAGTTACATATCTGATATCTAGATGGCAGTATAAAAATTTCAATACATATATAATTTATTCCAGTAGGATTTATTATTCATCAAAGTAAAAACTTGTGCAAAACACAAACTATAGAATATAATTAGTGAAAAGGCAAACAAATGTTGTTGTTGACTCTCTTACAAGGGTTTATGATTTAGTTCATGGGAAAAAGGAAAAAAAAATTAAGTCAAAATTTGAAACACACAAAATCAAATTTAAAAAGTTTCTAACCATCTTGGTCGCTGACTCGCTGTCGCGAACTTGTGCGAATCTAGACAGCATCGATTGCGTTTTCGTCTGAACGGTGATATGGTAAAGGACAAAATCGGAATGCGGTATAAGTGGATGAGATAAAGCCATGCACATTGTTAACTCACCATGAGTTGAGTTATATATACTTCAGTTCATATCATTCCCCTCACCGTATACGGAAACAATCTGTGGATGTTATGAAAAAGAAGAAGGCCACGACTTGTCTACTAACAGATTCACATAAAATAGATACAATAGGTCAAGTTTGAAGGATATATAGAGGGAGCTCTTGACTTGGGTTCAAAACTTCCTTTAATTTGTTGATTCGGGATCACGAAATTGTTCACACTTCACAAAATTTATATCTAAATCATTTTTTTAAATATTATCAACGTAGAAACTTAACAAATTATTAATATTCATCAAGAAAAAAATAAAAATAAAAGCATTTGCATTGTTTGACTATAATTAATTAATGAAATATAATCATGTACCAACATTTTTTTTGAAGCAGATGTATCGACATTTTATTAAGTTAGTGTATTATAAACCAAATAAAAAAAATAACTCCATATTGTAATCATGACCATGACAATAGATTTTACTGAAAACATTTAAGATATAAATCATTCAAAAGCTATTATAAACAAAAATGAGGGAACGTAGAATTCAGATTTAATATTAATTTAAGTTATTTATAAAACCATGACAGAACATAGTTATATAAATAAGAATGGCCTATTAACCCTCTCATGTTTTTATTTAATTATATTCTCATTTTTATTTATTTTTATAATTCTACCTTTATTTAAGTTTTTTATTTTAGAGGAATGTCAAAATCATTTAAGTTCATTTCTTTTGTATTTTGTAAAACTAGTGACCCTTTAATACATTATTAGTGATACATGAACCACTCATAATTTTATATATTTCACCAATATCTTTCATTTTTTTTATTTTTCTCTGTTTATCACATCATAAAGATATAAACTGATTATATCTATATATTTTTCTCTTTTTTTACTTTTTCTATAGATGTTGGATAATATATTGGATTTCTAGTAAACATTTTTCTTAGTATATATATTCACACATAAATTTTAAACTGTATCCTCATTAATTATAATTACAAAATAAAAACATTTAAGTCTATTTTCTTTATATATCGTGCACAATATTTAAAAAATGGAAAAAGAGAATAAGAAAAATACATTTATTTCATTTACCCAGTACAAAAAACAATCTATTATGATGTTATATTTAAAATGAAGAAGAGAATTACAAAGCACGTACAATTTACACTATACTTAATGAATATATTAAAAAGAGAACTTGAAAAATATTTATTTCATTTATAAGAATATTTGAATGTGAAATTAGTAATAGGACGAGAAAAAAAAAAGAGAGAGCATAAAGCCGGCTTTTTATTTGAATAAGTCAACAACAATAAAAAGAGACACTTTTTTTAAGTGACAAAAAATGTTAAATAAGAAGAAAGAAGATATTAATTTTCTCCATATTTATACTATGTGCATAAATGAGAAATTGGATGTATGCGTTTTTTTTATTATTTAAAATTTAAAATATCTTTCATTAAAAATACCCAACAACATATTTTACACACCCAACAACACTTATAAAAGGTCAAAAATAAGTATTGAATTGATAGTTACCCTTAAAGTAAGATTGTTAAATGACTTTTTCTATTTACACCTCACAATTTATTAAATACACACTTTTTTTATAGTTTTATTACCAGAATAACATTTTTGTATACAAATAATAAAAACACTATTTTTGCATCCACTTTCATTATTCTTAAAACCTTTTGCATTCCATCTTGATTGTTCTTTGAGTACTAATTTTAAACCTCCATCTTTATTATTTTTAAACTCTAATTTTGTATCGTTATTCTTTAAACTCTTTACATGTATTTTCTCCTCTCCCTCTCTTATTCTTTATAAAAAATAATGTAATTTAATCATAATTTTCATTAATGTGATATTGTACATGTTCCATCAATTCTATGTGTAATATTGAGCATTGAAGGATATTATGCGTTACGTTTTTATCAATAAGTCAATGCAACAATTATTTTATCTGAAGATCCGTCAATGTATTGTGTTTGTTTGTCAATATTGTGTATTAAAACATAGTTCTAAAAATAATTTTCAAAATAAATATATGTTTTTGAAAAGTAATTTTTGGTACTTTGTTTTAGTTATATATTTTATTCCATTTCAACTTTATTTTTCTTCCTTTTTTTTCACAAACACTGGTGCCTAACCTAGCATGTGTATATAACTCATAATGCTACAAGAGAGGTTTGCAACTAAAAAATAAATTGTCCAAAAGAACAAAAAATTAAACAAACAAAGGAACTAACAAAAAGGAGCAATGTTTTTCGGAAAAGAGTATGCAGAAGAATTAACAATGTTTCCGAAAGAACAAAGGGATTTGACAAACAAAAAAATTGAAACGAAAAGGAACTACGTTTTTTTTGAAAGAAACGATGCAAAAGAATATAAGGGAATTACAAGATTTACTGAAAAACAAAATGGGGTTGGACGAAATGAGGGTTATTTGAAAAAAAAAATAGAAGAATAAAACGAACAAAAAAAAAACTTAATTGATACATCGACAAAAAGAGGAAATAGTGTACTTAATAATTTATTTATTGTGGATAGTAAAAGACCACTTACCCTTTACCCACATTTGTTTTGTATTTTAATTCCTGTGTGTTATTTTAATACTTTCCGTGGTGAAAAAGTTACCCAATCATGGTTAAACCGTGTTTCACATGTACGATTTTCTTATAAAAGAAAATTCAAGAGACATCATCAGCATGTGTTTTCCATGTTTTGTGATTTTTTTTTACTTTGATTATTTTTAGGATTTTTGATTTCATGTTTTCCTATTCAAGATGAATATGATTCAGTTATTCAAAACTGAAGTAATGAAATATACATCAAGCTAAGCAAATTCTTTTATGAATAAGAAATATGTTCTCATTCTTACACGCTCAAACACATTATGGGTTCCTTATAAAAAAAGATACCCTGTGTTTTATATCAAAATCAAAACAACCATATATCGACAAGATATATTTTGACTAATTGGATAAAATCAAATTATCATATCTTATTAATGCAAAAGATAACTAATTAAAATGGGATATGATTTATATCTTATCACATCCCTTAACTATTGTACAAATGCCACCAATTTTATTACATTAATATGATACAATAGTCTACATATAAAAAAATGTGCTCAAAATTTGGCATGGAGAATTTAAATAATATATTTTATTACATTTTCATAATTCAATAAATAAAAATTCTTACATTTTGGCTCTTATAATAAAGAAACTTCAAAATTAATTTTAATGTTCTCAACATTTTTTTTCCATATTTCCATCATCAATATATTTAAATAAAGTTCTCACAATTAATTAATTTAAATAAATGAACTATTCATTAACCGATTATATCAAGTTTATATAAAAGAAATTAAGTTTGACTCATCTAAATAATAAAATTCAGTGGCGATTTTAGGAATTATAAGTTATATATTAAATTACTATTTCAGTTATATATTATAAATAATGAATTTTTTACCTTTATATAATTAAAATTTAAATAATGAAAAATAATTTTATGTGTCAATACTCACAAAATAAATTAGGCTTAAATGTAAATTTTGTCTATTTATTTGTTAAAATATGTAATTTTGATCTTTATTTTAAAATAAAAATATTTAGTATTTGTATTTTTAAAATTTACAAATTTAGTCTCTTATTTTAAAATAGAGATATTTAGTCTCATATTTTTGTAAAATTTGTAATTTTAATCATCCTCTCAAATTAAAAATATTGATTGTTAAGCTATTAATATTAACTATGACGTAAATAAATAAATTATCATGTGATACACACTAAAATTTGGATCATATCAAATTAATTTTTTACTAATGAACTTTAATTGAATTTAATGGAACAATCAAAATTATGAATTTTATAAAAATGGGTGAATAAATGTCTTTATTTTGAAATAGAATGATTAAAATTGTGAAAATTAAAAAATGGGAGGATTAAATATATTTATTTAAAAAAATTATATATTTTTAAAAATAAGAAGAATAAAAGTGTATTTAAGCCAATAAACTATTTTTTCCGTTAAAATTTTCATTACATAGATATATAATTTATAATTATGCCCACTTAGTATTTTACAAATTAATGTTAAAATTTGGGGGACAATTGTCCCTACATTACTTAATGTGGATTCGTCGTTGATTGAGCTACACCTCAACCTTGCTTTTGTTTATTTAATTTTGTTCATGAATAACTCATCTTATTTAGACTCCTAACTAAAGATAATAATATAGTTTTATAGAATATAATCATATTAATTATGAGGAGTGGTTCCATATGCACATGATCAGTATGAAGAAAAAAAATGCATGATCAAATATATTTTTTCATTAGCATTTTAAATGCATGATCAAACATTTTTTTTCATGAGTGTTTTATCATAAGAAAATAATTAAAATATATAATCAACAAATAAATAATAATTCAAGAAATGTACAATTTCAAATGTCTACTAGTTTAAAGTTAGATAAATAATCATTTTAGTTCTTAAATATAAATTAGTGATAATTTAATTACTGAAAAAAATTTAAGTTTAATTTATAAATATATAAAAAATGTAATTATTAAGTTTTATCATATAACTTAATAATAAATTAATGTTTAAACTTTATAGCTTAGCATCGAACATATGTTGTTTTGGAATGAGTTGATTTATTTTCGACTGAAACAAATTTTGTTGGTATATTAGTCTATTACTACTATTCTTTGATAAACATGATTACATGTTTGATTTCATATTACTGGGAGAAGATAGAGGACGCATAAAAAAGAAACAGATGGAAGCTCTAGCAGCGTTGCTTGCTTCTTCACGTGGGGAAGGATATGCTTGACTTTCCTCTGTTTCTTCTTTGTAATCTAGCAGTGAAAAGACGTTTAAGGTTAATAATTCATCCCAAGATGGGTCCCTGATGTCTGATTGTTCGGCACCTTGCTATTGCTATTTAAATATTCAAACAACAACGCCTTTGTTCTTCGACTCGACACTCTTCTCTTCATCATGTTCACGGACATTGCTTGAAGCTCAAGTCAAAGTTGGAGACCTTGATCGAACTCGAAGGCTGTGTTTCGATTTTGGGGAAATGATTAACTGCTTGGGCCTTTATCCTCTCATTTCCGCCCCTTCAACCATTGCCTGCACCACTCACGTAATTCACTAACTTCAATCAACTTTATGCGTTTTCCTGACACTGATTTGATTTCATGCTAACCAGCATTTTGGTTCCTTTTAATTTTTTTCACCTCCTTAATAGAAAAGCCTTAACCCTAGATTTTTCACCGTTCCTTCTAGAATAACTACTGCGTGAAATCATTAGCTAGCCAGAGATATAAATTATAAATATAAAATATACCGTGTTCTATTATCTCAAATATTTCGTAGCGCGAAGTTGTTTTTCTAGTCTGTAGTGACTAATGACTGAATCGCTTACTTTAGTTCATTTCTATATTTATAGTAAGTTCTGAGCAGCGAATTAAAATTACCGCAAACACCATCGCGTGTTTGTCAAAATCTAATGTGAATGGCAGCGTGTTCATGTTCAAAACACTCGTGAGAGTTAGGTAAAATTCAAATATTGGTGTGCATAATTTAGATCTTTACCACCGCACCACCACTTGCTTTTGCTCTTGGTACATAATATCTCCCAATTTTTTTTCATAATTTAAACTTAAGTGATTTGATTTGGGTTATCAGCTTCTTACTATTATGTGTTGATTGCTTTCATCTGTAATGCTTTAATCATGAATGATTTTCTGTTTTTTTTATTATGTCAGATTGTGAGAAGTAACCAGTATCTTGTGACATAAAAGCCAGTAGATCTGGCTCTTGGCTATCGGAATCCACATGGATACGGGTTCAGTTTTGGATTGAGAAGATCAATACACGAGGGGGTATATTTGATTATGTTTCATGTCTCTTTTTTAAACAATTAGGGTCATTGTTTCTTGAGAAATTTCTATGCAAATATGTTGTCCTAAGTCCTAACTGATAGCCAGTGTTGTTTGGAGGACACGCATTTAAGAACAGTTTGTTGCTTTTTCCAGAATCAATTCTCTTTTATAAATTATAGTTCAGTCTGTTTGGTGGAGGTTCCTAAATGTGATTATGGAGCCCCACTTGGTTCAAACATGAACATATCAAACTTCAAAAGTAACAGTTAACAAATTTAATGTGTATCATAGTGTGTTAAACTTCTCTCAACTTTTCTACTCGTCTCTTCCAGATAGAAAAGTGAATTAACTAAAATGGCATGAAACATTTACACTCTAGTCTGACAAATCTGCCACTTTTTTTTAAATGAAAGTTGGTGTGTCTGTTATCCACATGTACAAATATGCTTCATGTGGATAAGTTCTCTCAATGTTTTCCTACAACTAGGTGACATCTCATTTCAAGTGTATAGCTGTTATGACAGATGACAAATCAACAATGTCATCCACTGAGGAAGACTTAGAAAACATTGGCATCTTTTGGATTGATCCATCCCTAAAGCCATATAAAGATCACTTCAAATATAGACTGAAGAGATATGTAGACCAGAAAAAGCTTATTGAAGAATATGCAGGAGGTCTTGAGGAATTTGCTCAAGGTTATTATGATTTTTGGCATTGTTTCATGTTTGTTTTTCTTTTCTATATATCTATGCATACAAACTAAGATAACTGCAAAGATTTTGTGCACAACTACAAGCTACTGTGAAGAGTTAGTAGTGAGTGTCTGTTGTGAACCCTGGAAAGCGAACTGAGAAATTGGTATAAACAAAAGAAACAAACAATTTTCTTGAGTAATTAAGAATAGGACTATGGAAGAAAAAACTTTAGCGTTTTCCCCCTTTACGAACTTTCTAATTGTCTGCATGAATCCTTCCATCTTTGTTTCTCCATATTTATCTAACTTATATCCACTTTTAACTAATTAATTAATTGATCTACCTGTCCCTAACTACTTTTCCTGTCTATCGTAACAGTGTCCATGGTAGATAAGTCATAGTAATTTATCTAGCACGCACAAGCAAACTTAAAATAATGTAAATTTGTGTGAACATCAATTGATTATGTTAGAGATATCAGCCTACTTCAAATTAATAGCTGTGTTTGCGTTGTATCCCTGTCAGATCTCTGCCGGACACTTCACAGATCTTTGAAGTACTCCTAGTTGCATTATATAATTTTATACTTATATTTGTTAAACTTTCACACCAAAGCGTATGGGAATATCAGAATTACTAGATAAACTATAGCATTTTATGATTTCTACAATGACTTATGTTCACTTTTAAAATATTATCTTTTTTTATTTGATCCTTGTGCTTTATGTTAATTTTATAGTTAATTACTATATTTTTTTATGTTGTATTATAGTTGTATCATGTCTTTCAATTTTTAAATTTGTTGTATCACTGTGTCCATGTCATATCTTATCCATGTCTTGTATCACATCAATGCTTCAACTGGATTGATTTCTATTAAAATGCCTCACTAATTCGTTAGATTGATTCTAGTGACAGCTTTCATATAATGTTCCCTTTTTCTTTTCCCTTCCTCTTTCTCTATCAGGTTATTTGAAATTTGGATTTAACAAAGAAGGTGGTACTGTGTACCCTGAGTGGGCACCTGCTGCCCTGTAAGTTATATATTTATCAAGTTTATTTGTCATTGTTTAGTTAGTATTCTTTTCATATTTTATGTTTCTTTCAATGCAGGAAGTGCAAATTATTGGAGACTTTAATGGATGGGATGGTTCCAACCACCAGATGGAAAAAAATCAGTTTGGTTTTGGAGTATTAAGATCCCTGATACTGATGGAAATTCAGCTATACCACACAATTCAAGAGTGAAGTTTAGATTTAGACACGGGGATGGAGTTTGGGTTGATCGCATCCCTGCTTGGATCAAATATGCCACTGTTGATCCTACCAGATTTGCCGCTCCATACGATGGTGTCTACTGCGATCCACCACTTTCAGAGAGGTCCCATTATTCACCTGTTGAATGTCTGTTGACATGTTATCTTTAAAAAAAAAGGCATTGCATCTGAAGGATCAATACTAAAAGGGACTTTGATGTATGCCACATATTGCATCTGCTTGGAAATTCATTTTTTTTATAGCTTTCAAATGAATTACAATTAGTTAAAAAGTTTGGATTCAAAATGTATGTAATTATTTCAGTTGGATTATAAATGAATTCTCATCTTTGAGGCATAAACATTATATATGATTTAAAATAAATTTAATTTTTTTTGCTAATGAATACTACCAAAATCCCATCAAATGTCATTATTTGAATTTTCACATCAAATCATGATTGATGAATGAACTAATACCGATTTCAAATGTGTTATGATAGAATCCATGTACCAATGAGAAGTTCTTTTTTTATATTCCATACACACTGGGATTTCTTATTTCTCTTTTCTGTCTGGTCATTAAAAAAAAAAGAACTTTTTGTTCAGGTTTAGTTTGCAAGAGAAAGAGGAAAGTGTGTTTTGGATTTAATTGCTTAACTAGGCCAAGTGATTCTTCCATTCTTTTGTTATCTATATTTTCCTCACTTGACTCTTGATTATGTTCAGATGAAATTATATTCATTTATTCACCTTCTTTTTTGTTTTACAGGTATCAGTTTAAATATCCTCGTCCATCAAAGCCAAAGGCCCCACGGATATATGAGGCTCATGTGGGGATGAGTACCTCTGAACCCCGCATAAACTCTTACATGGAATTTGCAGATGAGATTTTGCCCCATATTTGGGCAAATAACTACAATACAGTCCAGCTGATGGCTGTAATGGAGCATTCCTATTATGCATCATTTGGATACCATGTAACAAATTTTTTCGGTGAGCATTAGATCTGGAACCCCTGAAGATCTTAAATATCTGATAGATAAGGCCCATGGCCTAGGTTTGCAGGTTTTGATGGATGTTATCCATAGTCATGCTAGTAATTATGTTACTGATGGAATCAATGGCTTTGATGTTGGCCAAACTTTGCAAGATTCTTACTTCCATACTGGAGATAGAGGCTATCATAAATTGTGGGATAGTAGACTCTTTAACTATGCTAACTGGGAAGTTCTTTATTTCTTTTTATCAAATTTAAGGTGGTGGCTGCATGAGTTTAAATTTGATGGATTTCGATTTGATGGAGTCACATCAATGATGTATCATCACCATGGAATCAACATTGCATTTACAGGGGATTAAAATGAATATTTTAGTGAAGCAACAGATGTGGATGCTGTTGTCTATCTGATGCTGGCTAATTGTCTGATCCAATAGTATTTTGCCAGATGCAACTGTCATTGCTGAAGATGTTTCTGGCATGCCTGGACTTGGTTAACCAGTTTCTGATGGTGGAATTGGTTTTGACTATCGTCTAACCATGGAAATCCCTGATAAATATGATTACTTGAAGAACAAGAACGACTATGCATGGTCAATGAAGGAAATCTCTTGGAGTTTGACAAATAGGAGATACACTGAGAAATGTGTTTCCTATGCTGAAAGCCATGACCAGGTATTAGCTTATGCCGTTGTATATTCAGTTACCTTTGTGATGGAAATACAATAAGAATTTAGGCAAAATTATATTTGTAAACAGCAAAATGATGGAAACTGTAGGGAGCAGATAATCAAGAATTTATAAATTTCATTGTTTATTAATTCCACTCCTAACAACGTTGTACAATTTTTGCCTTGGGCATGCCATTGTTGGAGACAAGACTGTTACATTTCTCCTAATGGACGAAGAAATGTATTCTGGCATGTCTTGCTTGGTTGAGGCTTCTCCTATTGTTGAGCGAGGGATTGCTCTTCAGAAGGTTATTAATCTGATCATGAAGATCACTGAACTACATCATTCATATAGAAATTGGATTTCAAAGCTGCTAACGCAATGCATAATTACTGTTGCTTTATAATTTCCTTGGAGTCATTGTTATCTCAATCTTTTGCAGATGATACACTTCATAACAATGGCATTAGGTGGAGAGGGCTACCTTAATTTCATGGGCAATGAGGTATGTATCCTGCTTCACTCTTCTTCCCACAAAACTGCTGTTCACTGTTATTGTAGGTGCAGCTAATCATGAGTATAGTTCATATCCATATGTATTAACTCAACAGTAACACAACATTGACATCTCTTTTGTGAATTCATTTCTGGGACTTTTCTGAAATGTTAATTATTTTTAACATCAATGGAATCCTTGAACTGTTGTTATGCATGAATGAAGCAACTTTATTTTTTAAACACAATCGCATTTGTATATGCCTGTGTATAATAAGCCATTTATTCAAATTATTAAAATTATAAAAACCCTAATTCCTTGTTGAATTGAGTTAAAACAGTCAAGAAAATATAAATCTGTAAGATACAATACAAGAGTTTTCTTGTTTACATGTTATCATGTATGATTTTAGCATATAAAAAATGGTGTAAACAGATATGTAACATTTGAATCAACTTCAGAAATTCATCAATAAAATTTATTGTTACAAATGGAATATCTGTGTTAGCTTTATGTTAAATGATATGCTAGGGCTTAAGCATGGTTATTTTCAGATCTTTATTTTCCTCAGAATAATGTGGTAAAACATGGGCACTGTCATTCAGCATATTTTTGTGTGATGCAGAAGGCACCCGTCTAATCTTATTTGTGGAGCCCCTTTTTCCCTTTTTGCAGAACCCTTTATTATCTTTTCCTCTAGCAGTGTGTTACTTGTCTGAGATATATGTTATAATTTTGTTTTTGGAACTTGTGCAGTTCATGAATGCATTTGACAGAGCAATGAACTTGCTTGATGATAACTTTTCATTCCTTGCATCAACAAAACAGATTGTGAGCAGTGCAGATGATGACGACAAGGTGAATATGCTCCCCAATGATTGTACTATACTCATTCACAATTTTATGTTTTTTTGCCACTTGCTATTCAATTAAGAGTTTGTCTTGTATCAAGATTGATAAAATAGAACTGCTTTCAAGTTTCCAGAAAACATACAATAGGTGTTGTGAACATAATGTGAAGAAGGTATTTCTCAAACATGAGTGACTAGAGAAGATAAAAGCGTTAACAAGCCATTGTCTACTCTGAGGCTTTGAGTTAATTTCATATGTAACTGATTGCTATTTTATAATTAACTGCCTAATAGTTTTTTCTTTTATAGGTTAGTCTTTGAGCGAGGAGATCTGATATTTGTATTCAATTTTCATCCAGAGAATACATTTGAAGGGTATGCTTTATATGTTCAATTTTAATTTGTGTTTAGGGATATTAATTGCAACAGATTGTGTATTTTGTTTTATGTATGGTAAATGTTTAAAGATATTACTGCAGTAATAACTGTTAATCACAAATAATTGGCTGAAATGTTGAACATGCAGGTATAAAGTTGGATGTGACTTGCCTGGAAAGTATAGAGTTGCATTGGATAGTGACGCTTGGGAATTTGGAGGACATGGAAGAGTAAGGAGCCCTAATCTCTGGCGGTAAATCAGGGAAGGAACTACTGTCAGCCCAAGTGGGATGCCACCCTGTTGTCCCCAATTTTTTTTGAAATTGCAAAATAAATATAAACCGTTAAAATTTTGTTTTACCTCCCAAACGTTCTTCTATTCTGCTTGAGTCTAATGATTTATTACAGGCCAATTGGTACTTGTGAGCAACAGTGAGATTTGGGGTGTGTAATAACTAAGGAGAAAAAGTGGAACCCACACTATAAAATCATATAAACTGTTCTGATTTTCCCCTGTAATTGGTAGTGAAAAACAAAGTGGCTGTGAGAGGTGATAACGCTCTAACTCTCCAAAAAAGATTTCACCTAAAGGAAAAGACTTGTTCTTGGATTTGAATTCTGAAAAAATTTACCTGAAATGTCATTCTGTCAAGATTAATCACGATTTACTTATGACTCGAAATTTTGTTTTTATTTTTAGTATTTTTTAGTACACTTACGGGACATGAAAAGGTGAAAGAAAGCAAAAATTTTGAAAACAAATTTCAAGTTCTTGGATATGAATTTTGAAAAATTGACCAGAAATGACATTTTGTCGATTGATCATGATTTACTTATGACTCAAAATTCGTTTTTAATATTTAGTAATTTTGCAAATCGCCGTCAAGCAGAAAAAGAGTAATTGTAAATTGTTAAATAAATCAAACCATCGAATCAAATATAATCTGAGAAGAAAGAAGTTATCTAACATATAAATGGATATACATACTATCATATGTGAATCACAAAGAAGATGAATTCATATAAACTGTAACGATCCATTGATATGTAAGTAAAATTAACAAACTATAAACCAAAAGAGAGAACAATATTCAACCCTAAACATCAAATTAAACCTAGTTCTCAATATACCCCCCCCTCCCAAAAAAATAATTAAAACCCTATAAGGTTTAGATCCTTCTTGCTCTTGTTCCCATCTTCTTGTCTCCAGCAACAACAGATTTGTCAAATTTTGCAGCAAGTGGAGGTTTCTTATTTTCCTTAGTCATGCTTCTGAGCATGTACCTTGGTGTTTCACTCACTCCAGATGAATAAGCCGCAGAGATAGATTTCCTCAAAGTTCCCATTTTTCTCACACTACTACTCTTCTTTCCAGATTCCATGGTAACCCCAAGAGAGTGAACAGGTTTAGCCTTACCTTCATCAACAGCGGTTACTCCCTTCTTTCTCATGAGCCTCTCGTTCCTTCTAGCAGAATACTCATCGTAGAATCTCCCTCTCTCGAACAGAACACTCGAATTTGCACTCGCCGCTTTCTCTGAATTCGCTTTGCTGAATTCGTCACGAACCATCTTGGTCAGAGCCCGTATTTCGCACGAAATGGTGCGGTATTCGGGTCGCATGTTTGGAGAGAGAACCGGTTTCTTAGATTTGGTCAAGGAACCTGCTTCGAAAACATAAAAAGATTAATAAGAAAAGAAAAAGAAAAGATTAGGGCTTGAAAAAGAAGAAGAAAAAAAAGAACCTGGTGGGGTTTGAAGAGCGATAGAGTTTGATGAATGAACAGCATGAGAGGGTCGAAGGCGAATTGGAGATCTGGGCAATGGAGGCTTGTACATGGATTTCATGGTTGATGCAGAGTACATTGATTGTTGTGTTGTTGGCTGAGACACAGAGAGAGAGAGAGAGAGAGAGAGAGTAAAACAGAGTACGCTGATGTTGTGTTGTGGGAATAGTAGTGTGTGTTGATGTGGCTGTTGCTGTTTCCCTTTTATTATTTTTTATTGAAGAAGGGAATGGGTTTGAATTGAAACATGCATAGGAGCGTTTTGCGTTTACAACGGTCATATTTTGGATCCTACGGCTCACGACCATTCTTCATTTGAAACGATGAATATCTTAATTCTTACGTTAGCAAACCAGATTCTCTATTTAACTTTCCATAAGTACGGTCTCCCTTCCTTATTCTTTTTTATGTATTTATTATTATTATTATTACTAACAAGAAACACCGACACGCATGTGTGTGCATATTTATATTTATATTGCATTAAATCTATGAAAAAAACACAATAATAAAATTATTGCACGTAATTTTTCTTACACGTTTTTCCATCCTTTAAAAATATCAAATTACATGACACTATTGATAAAATAGTCATACATTCCGATTTAAATATCTGAAATTACGTGCAACTCACTCTATTCCTGACAATTTCCTTGGCTGCAATATTGTTGAGTGGGTGTATTCAAATTTGAATAATGTCAGAGTGAGACCCAATGGGGCTGATTGGCATACTTTATATCCTATTGTGCTGAGTTCGTTATGGAGGGGGCATAATGAAAAGGTGTTCAATGGGGTGGACTTTGATGCCTCAGTTGAGTGAAGTAGCTATTAGGAAAGTTGCAGCTTTCTTAGGGATTTTCAGTGCTAATGCTACAACTCGGCTGAATCAACAACACTATGTCGAGGTTGATGTCAAATGGGTTCCACCGAAGGAGGATTGGATCAAGGGTAACATGATGGTTCAGTCACGCGCAATAACAATCACGCTAGTTGGGTTGGGTGTTTGCGAGAATTCCCTTGGAAGATGGCTGGGAGGCATCATGCGAAATTTGGGTGGTACAAATGTCTTGATGTCGAAATTGTGGGGCATTTGTCTCTTTACTTCAAGTTGCTTGGCATAAAGGGGTGAGGAAGTTGGTTATCGAGTGTGACTCTAAATTTGTAGTCTAATTTGTGAACCAAGGTGTGACTTTGGGTCATCCTTACTGGTCTATGATCAAGTTCATTGAGTTTTGGCAGAGTAAAGAGTGGGAGACTCGTGTAATCTATATTTTCAGGGAAGCTAATCATGTGGCAGATTTTTTGGCCTTTTGGCCAACTCAACTCATTCTGTTGAGGTTGGTTGCCATTTTCTCTATTCCCAGCATGTGGAATGTTTGCCTTTGTTGAAGGATTATGTTAGAGTATTTTAGTATTGGATTTTAAATTGAGATTTTAGACTATTTTTTGGTGGATCCTATAATATTACTTAGGATTGAAGATTTCTCAAAATCTATTGCATTTATTTCTTTAGTAATAGATCTCATTTTGAAATCTTAGATAACTTTTAATGGATTCCATTTTAATTTTTTTTTCTTTTCAAGAAATATTTTTTTTCAAAAAAAATTCAATTTTTTTTCTTCCTCTCCTTCCAGAACCATATCCCTTTTTTTTCTACTCCCTCAAAACCTTCAGAAACGCTCCTCCCTCTCTCCTCCAGAAACACTCTACCTTCCTCCTCCGGCCTCCTCCCCCCTCTGCAAGCGACTCCCCTTTCCCTTCCCTTTCCCCTCCGCGCGACCCCCCATCTCTCCTTTCCCCTCCGCTGCACGACCCCCCATCTCTCCTTTCCCCTCCGCTGCACGACCTCGCTTCCCCCCTAGTATGTTTTATTTTTCATCTTTTTTTTTCATTTGGTCTATTAGTTGTTGCTCTCCGCACGTTTTGGTTATCTGTTGATGAATAAATTTTAATTTTTTTTAAAGGTGTACAGATCTTCACAGATCTTTCACAAGAACTGGATCTCCACATGAAAATCTTGAAGTCTTATTTATTGCTGGACCTAGGGAAGGTTAGGTCTTCAGCTAAAGATTCATCCCCAAGATTTAGCATTAAAGATGCTCTTAGGGGACTATTGTTGTTCTATAGTGTACCTGGTAAGTTTGTTTGGGTCTTAGGCCCTCCTTTGCACAAAAATATATATATATCTAAATATACAATTTAAATTTTAAATATAAAAATCTCATATTCAAATTAATATTATAAATTAAATCCTTTTTAGAAAGAAAATTTTTTTTAATAAGGTTTATGAAGTAAAAATAAATTAATCATATTACAATTTTGGTCTCCCTTTAATTTTTATTTGTTATTTTGGATTCTCCTATTTACTTTTTTCATGGCTTTTAGTTCATACATTTTAGAAAATTCGCAATCAATTTTTCATACATTTATTTCTTTTGTTTTTTACATCTTAGTTAATTAAATTATTTCTTAATAGTACCTTAAATAAATTTGTTATGTCTAGGGTTGAATTGGATCAAAACAAAAAAATAAAATATATATAAAACTGACGATTGTATCAAAATCATAGATTTTTTAGATGTGGAAAATCAAATTGCAAAAAAAAAAAGGAAAATCAAGATTACAAATAAAAAATTAAATGAAAACCAAAATTACAATTTAGCTAATTAAGGGTTGTTTCTAGCTTCCTAAGGGTTGCTATATACTCAGCTTCACAGGATGAGATAGGGGTTCATTCATAGAAGAATATGTAGCATGTTGTAGTCTTCCTATCATTCTTGTCACAACATCAATTTGAGTCTAAATATCCAATCAGTTTTATCATTCTATTGTCATTGCTCTTTGGAAACATAATTCCAAAATCCAGTGTTCCTCTCACATACCTCATAATTCTCTTTGCAACCATTAAGTGAGACTTCAATGTATCATCCATAAACCTACTAATCAAGCCAACACTAAAGGCTAGGGCAGGTTTGGTGTTGCACAAGTACCTCAGAGATCCTACAATCTGTCTACAGTAGGTTGGATTGATGACTTCTTCATCTCCACTCTTTTCCAATGAGAGTCCAGCTTCGGCTGGTGTAGTTGTTGTATTACACTTTAGCATATTGAATTTCTTTAGCAGATTCTTAGTATACTTGGACTGATGCATCACAATCCCATGTTGAGTTGTCTTGAATTCCATTCACAGGAAATAGGATAAGAACCCAAGATCACTCATCTCAAAATCACTCATCATGTCCAGCTTGAATTTCTCAATTTCGCTTTCATTACTTCTGTTACTAGAAGGTCATCAACATAAAGACAAACTATCAACATTTCAGTGATTTTACCAACCTTCCATGACTTCAGATATACACCATGTTTTAAGACACATTTCTCAAAACCAATCTAAGATAGAAATCCATCCATTCTTCTATGACAGGCTCTTGGTGCTTGCTTGAGTCCATATAGTGCCTTTTGAGTCTATACACTTTCTCCTCCATTCCTTTGGCTATAAAACATTGTGGTTGACACACATACATTTCTTCTTCTAGTGGTCCATTAAGGAAAGCTTATTTGACATCTAGTTAATGAATGAACCAATCTCTTAGACTTGCATTAGCAACTACTAATCTCACAGTTTCCAACTTTGCAACTAGTGCATAAACTTCACATAATTCACTCCTGCTTTATGCAAAAAACCCTTGCTATCGACCTTGCTTTATACTTTACCACTTATTCTTCAGGATTAACCTTCACCTTGTACATCTATTTCAGTGCTATTGGCTTCTTATCTTGAAGAGGATTGACTAACTCTTAAGTATGGTTCTTTTCAATTGAGTTAATCTCTTCTCTCATAGCATTCATACATCTTTCATCTAGAACTACTTTTTCAAACTCCAATGGTTCAAATTCTGCCAATAGTGAAAAATGCACTAGTTCACCTTTAGAGTTGATTGTGGAATCTGAGAATAGCTCATAGTCATTCAGGTGTGAGGGTGCTTGTGTTATCCTTGTAAATCTTCTTACTATTGGTGTAACATCAATGATTTCTTCATTCACTGTTGTTTCTTCAAGCAAAATCCTTGGTTGTTGCCTTTCAGATCCTATACTCTAGTCCTAACTTCTACTTTCATCACAAATAACATATTTGCTTACATAAACTTGCTTACTTATTGGATCATACAGCTTGTAGCCTCCAATTGAGTGATATCCAATGAATATTTCTTGCTCACTTTTATCATCAAGCTTCCTCCTAAGTTGGTTTGGAATATGTTTGTAGCAGATAGAATCGAAGACTCTAAGGTGAGCAACACTTGGTTTCATACCAGTCCAAGCTTTTTCTGGTGTTTTTCCCTCAAGTCTTCTTGTAGGAGATCTATTCAATACATATGTTGTTGTCATTGCAGCCTCACCCCACAGGTAGCTAGGCAATTTCTTGCTTTTCAACATACACCTCACCATATTCATTATGGTACTATTTTTTCTTTCTATTGTTCCATTATATTGTGGTGTATTGGGTGCTGTTACCTCATGTACTAGCCCTTCACTATCACGTAACTTTTGAAACTTAGTTGAAACATATTCACCTCCATTATCTGATCTCAGAATCTTAATGGATTTGCCACTTTGCTTTTCTACTAAGCATTTAAACTTTCTAAATACATCTAGCACTTCACTTTTCTTCTTAACTAGATAAATCCATACTTTTTTTGTCAAGTCACCAATGAATAAGATGAAATACCTATTGCCACTTGGTGTTTCAACTTGCATAAGGCCACACACATAAGAATGAATGATGCCAAACTTCTCAGTTGCTTTTGTAAGGACAAATATGTTGAATATGCCTTTGGTTTGCTTGCATTCTAGACACTCTTCACGGACTTCACTTGGTATGTTAACTTATGGCAATCCTTGAACCATATTCTGCTTGGTTAAGAAGTATAGGTCCTTGAAATTCAAGTGAACAAACTTGTGCTGACACAACCATTCAACCTTGTTGACTGAGGTTGTAAGGCACTCATGCTACATCACACTCATACCAATTTTAAAAGTTTTATTATGAGACAGATTTGCCTTTATGATCAACCTTTTCTCTTTGTTAAACACCTTCAAGCAATTTTTCTCCATGTTCATCACGAACCTTTTTTTCCAGCAGTTGGCCTGAACTCAACAGGTTGTTTTTCATGCCAGGTACAAATAACACTTCCTCAATCATTGTCTCTTTTCCATCTTTTCCTTTAATTGCTACTTTGCCAATACCCTCGGCAATGAGAGTGCTATCATCAACAAACCTCACCTTACTCTTAGAGGACTCATTCAAATTGACAAACCACTCCTTCTTGTCAGTTATATGGGTGGAACAACCAGAATTCAAATACCATGAGGACTCACTCTCAGGCTCACTATTTGTTGTGACCATTAGTAGCACTGGATCATAAATTGATCCATCATCATGAGCATGATTGGCTTCATTATTAGGCTTTCCTTTTCCACCTTTTGCACTCCAACATTCACTGGCATAGTGACCTTTTTCTAACAATTGTAGCACTACACTTTCCTTTTATCAACCTCGAATTGCTTTTGTTTTTATTCTGTGACTGAGAATTCAACCTTCCTATGTAGGAGTCACCACCGTTTTCATTGAGTTGTTCATTGCTTCTTGAATTATCAAAAGTCTTGTTTCCTTTCCATATGCCTTTCTTTTTCCATTTTCCCTTGCCTTTGAAATTTGACCTTGCTTGCAAAGCATGCTCTTGGCTCTTTTCATTGGATCTTCTCTCATTGATCCTCATTTCATGTGCTTCAAGGGAATGTTGTAGATCTTCAATCTCCATCAAGTAACGGTCCTTTGATTCTTCCATAGCCACTGCTACATGATTATACCGTGGTTGCAAAGTTCATAATATCTTGTCAACCATTTGTTGATCAGAGATCACTTCCTTACATGCCCTTATTCCATTTACAAGAACTTGCACACGATCAAAGTAACTTGAAATAGACTCTTGATCGTTCATGGCTAAAAGTTCATATTGCCTTTGCAAGGTTTGAAGTTTTACCTTTTTATTTTTATCTCCATCTCATACGTTTTAACAAGAATGTCCCAAGTTTCCTTAGAGGTTTTATCCTTGGAAATCTTGTTGAAGATCTTTGCTTCCACACATTGATAGATGAGGAACCTCGCCTTGCTATCCAATTTCACAAGCTCCTTGTGATTTGCCTTTTGTTCCTCTATTGCATTTCTGCTTGATTCTTGCACACCAGTCTTCATCACCTCAACAACTTCTTGAAACAAAAAAATGACAGTACCAACAGCATTATCCAAGGTGCATTCCCTGTCTTTGACGACAATAATTTTGATGATTGGCACGTCAAAATGAACGCTCCTTTGTTGTTCTTTCCTTCAAGAACTTGTCCACACAACAAAGGATCGTGACTACAACAAAATCACAGGACTCACTGGACTCACTGAAGACTCCCACAAGTTCACATATTTAGTGTTAATCACTCACACTCGTGTATCACACGTCTAGAATCAATAAGCTCTTGATACCATGTAGAAATTACACACAAGGAATTGCACTCAATATGGAGAATTGATGAATGAGGGAGAATCTTATTGATCTCAACACCATTTAAAAAAATCTTAGTTACTTATTTAGCAGGTAACAAACTTGTACATCTCTAAGTGACATTCAAAATAGTTAGTAATTAACTCTAGGTAACTTGAATTACCTAACTAACCAACATGCATTTTCTAACCATCAAGTTATACGTGAATAAGTGAAGAGAGAGAATAAATTCCAGTGTAGTTTAAAATACGTATCCAAGCACGAGAAAAGGAAAAAATAACAAAAGATTTCCAAGGGCATGTTTCAAGTCACAAACTTTACCTGATATAGTGAAGTAACAAATATATCTGCATCAACCTTTAAGTGAACCTAAAATCAATAAATAAATCAAAACCAATAAAAATTCACCATCGCTCAGACGTGCAAAACAAAATGAGTCCCAAAAAATAAAAGAAACTAAAACAAATTACATGTGCAAACTTGCTCACTCTCTGAGTTTTCCCTACATGCGCAGTGTCATTGCAGAACAAAATCAACCTTACACCAATGTACCTGGACGTTTCCTCTTGTCAAACTGTTGCCACCATCGTCAACATTTGGCACCTTGCTATGAAGGGGGAACTAAAAAAACAGGAGAGGAGAGAATAAAGAAGTCATAAGTTTTTTTATTTATTTCGTACCGGTTTGTGGGATGAAACAATCGTCAAGCGCTAAGAGAATGAACAATTTACCATCACATTCTCATCAGTTACCTTTTGGGCCCACATTCTTTTTTCTCATTTTATCTTTTAATTTCCCATTTTATTCTTTAATTTATACATGTATTGATTGCAAAATATTCCAGCGGCAAAAACATATAAAAAATGTGTACATGAAAAAGGGATATCCCATTTTTGTATATTGTTATTATAGGTTATTTTGACAGCATTAATAATAATAACTATTATTATAATCAATTATTTTCTCTCGAATTAGTCTCATAGTTGGGGAGCTAACATCTTACTTACCAAATAAAAAATGATAATAAATCTTTTTAAAATTATATTATTTTCTTATCAAATACTTTTAATTATTTTAATTCATAAATAATAAATTCTATGAATTGATTTTTTCTTTAATTTATGATATTTGGAGAATTGAAGAATTTAGTTTTAAAAATTAATATGCATAATTGCAAACTTTTTCACCTTACTTTTATTATTTGTGAAGTTTATCGCTCAATTTTTTAATTTTGTGCATTTTAGTTTTTACCATCATTGATGTGTTACTAGGAAAGTTAAAGAAAACAGAATGTTGTTGCTTTGCTACTAATATGATAATAAAATGTGCAAAAATTTAAAACTTATATGATAAAATTCACAAAATGATAAAATTTGTAATCAAGCCAAATTAATATTCTACTACTACTATTTTTATCTATCCATGGATTAATTATTTTAAGAATAATTTTTTAAAAATATTATAAATATAAACAAATTTAAAGTTATTAATAATTTTTCCAATGCATTTATTATTATTAATTATTAATTTTGTCCCTGAATACAAGACACTTCTTTAAAAATTTCTTGTCAAATTTTATAAGAGTTTTTTTTTTAAATTAATATGAATTAAAAAAACAAGAGTTTTTAAGTATCCTTTACGTTAATTATTTTTTTTATAAAATACTCTTAATTATTTTAGTTCTTAAATAATAAATGTTATAAAATTGACCTTTTTTTCTTTTTTATGAGAATTGAGGAGTTTAATTTAAAAAAGTCATACTCCGGTACTATTTTTCTCTGTCCATAGATTAATTATTTTAAGGATGATCTTAGAAAAATATTATAATTACCAACAAATTTAATGTTATTGAGTAAATTAATAAGTTTTTTTAATAGGGATTAATTAATTATAAATGTCTTATATATATTTAGAAACATGGAATATTAATTAATTATTAATTATTGAATATTATTAATTATCAATTACCGATTATTATTATTAGTACTTTGGATTTTTTTTCTTCTTAGAGCATTTTTCTTGGTTGCTTTAACAAGTTGTTTATTTTAGACACTATTGTTTAATTTTTTTTTTTTATCATAGGAGATGTCTACATGCTATATAAATAACGATTGTTATGAATAAAAAAAATATTTTTTGTCATTTAAATATTATATTAAAGGGATAATTTAAGGTTGTCTGAAACAATATCATGAAGTAAAATATATATGAGTGTTTAACTATAAGATAAAAAAAAAATTAATTGTTTAAATTAATGAAAGTTTCAATTTTATAATAGCAATCGATCATTTTTTTGTAACATATACATGTTTTTAATGATGAATTAAATTACTCATATTAATACTATTTAATATTCAATCTTAATAATTAAAAACTAATTTTGATATTTTTTATATTAAGGAATAATATGTTTTTTTACCAAAGTAATAAAATGTTATTCATTATAAAATTTAATCATTAAATGTTAATTTTTAATTTCGATATTAAGTAGTGACATTAAATATTATATTATCATTCTTGCACTTTTAAAAAAATAGTAACTTTAAAATATATGTCAAGAAATATATAATTTAAAGTAATAATTTTATAAATTAGTTAAATTGAAAATAATTAATAATATACAATAACTAAGGATATAGATTAATAAATAAGTTATTATGTATATATATACACATTTTATTATTAATTTAGTTATTTAGATATATTTTATGAAAAATAATAATTAAAAATAATGTGAGTTGTTGATGGATATTTAAATTTTGTAATATTCTTTGATCTATAATAAATATTGATCACTAATTGAAACTTCAACTTTATAATAATATGTTTTTCATATGTATTTTCTTCTTGTAACAATTATATTTCATGAACAATTAAGTTTCTCACAACAATGAGATTTAATATACAATTTTTACAATTACAAATTACTTTTATATATAATATTAAATTAGTTACTCTAAAATATGTTTATTATATATATAATATATAATATGTTAGTAAGAGAATTCAACTTGCAATCTCTTCTTCCTCTCGTCCTTTCCAAATCACTCAACCTTGTATCTCCTAATGAGTAGATCAAGTGACAAGATTATTCTAGCTTAATTAATGTTTTTAAGTTCAAATTTTGTGTATGCAATTATATTATAAAATGATTGAAAATGAAATTGTTGAGCTATGTGATGAATCAAATTAATCAATAAATATATTTAAAAGAAATAAAAAATTAAAAAAAATTGATTTTATGCCAAGGTAGTAGGATAAGACACAACTTAATGAGAATTATTGCAAACCAAAGTTGGAATCCCCATTGAAAGAGGTATCTACATTTAATGTCAAATCGTGTCTAAAATAAGATTATCTCTGAATTAAAAAACATGTGGACAACAAAAGAAACTTAAGGAAAATGATAATAATTCTTAAGAATGCTTTTATTCAGTATTAATTTATAATAAAATTTTCATTAAAAACCCACTCCTAAAAATACTATTATTCACATATGAAATAAATGCTTATATATTATTTTTTAGATTTTTTTTATCACAAAAGATACTTTATCTAACTTTTTTTTAGCTCATTTTCTAAATGTATAAAATATTACTTTTATGTACAAATACGGTTGTGAAATCTGAGATCCCTTGTTTTATACTTCTTTTGATCACCATAATACTAATTTATTAGTATTGGTGTAAAGTATCTAATAATTTTGTTGATGATTAATCTTCATCAGAAAATTTAAATGATAACCTTTTGATTGATTTTTTTTTCTTTTTTCAATTATGTTTGATTTTTACCCACAAGACTCAAATCAAATTTTCCTTGAATTAATATGTTGATTTATTTGCTTTAGACTGAAATTAATTATAATTTAATGATATTTAAATATTCATTAATTTTCCCTCTCATCTTAGTTTTATTTAATATATATATATATATAGATATGCATAAAAATAGATTAATTGTTCGATATGAATCAAAGTTATCTTTGTTTAGAAATTAAATTAATCTAAAACTTTTAGAAAAATCTATTTAATTAAAAAAATTAAACTTTAATGAAGGTTATTCAAAATACCTTTGAGATCTAATAAATTGACCTATCTAAGTAAATATAAATATATATATTTTTTAGTATTATTATTGCTATATTAACTTTTTGTTTGGCTTCCTTTTTCTAAACGTGTAAATTACAAATATATTAATGAATGTATGTGAGTGTAAGGTGACCTTCCAACTATGCTCGATCGAGACCGTCGAACGTGGAAAAAGCTACATATACTACTCCGTCAGTTAAAATATTTAATTTAATATTTTGGAAATACTCCTCCTTCTTTGTCATTGGTGGAAGACAGTAGACAAGACTTTGATTAGTTAAACAATAATAACGATATCAATATCAATATCTACATCAAATCAAACATAACATTACATTACCATAAAAAATGAAATGAAATTTAATCTGTTCATACTCTATTCTGGATCTTGCCATGGCTCTTTCGATTTTTCAATTTCTTCTGTTCTCAATCAGCTTCTGCTTCCTGGCTTCTTCTTTTCAAGATCTTCTTCTCTCCGTTAATGCGCAATCACACAATCTCACTGAACCTTCAGTTACGCCAATCAACTACGATCTCTACCATTCCAGGTAACTACTCCCTGATCTATCTTTTATTACATTCGAATCGCATGTTTTTAATTACATAATTGAATTTCGATTTTGGTATCTGTTTCTTTCTTTCTTTTCTTGTCTGTTTTCTTTTGGTAGGGCAGATCACGTTTTATTTCACCGTTAAATTTAGGTTACGATTTTGTTGAATGAATATCAAGGGACGCTTTCTTGATTGATAGCTTTCCTGTGTTTGGTGAGCCATTGCAAAATTAATTTTGAATGAAATTGATTTTTGCAAAATAGTTTATATTCTAAAAGCAAGTTAGCAGTAAAACTCAGTATAAATGTTTTTGACTCAAAATAGAAGTTACCTAAAGTTGTTTTAACTCAAAATCAAGTCTAGACCTAAAATTGATTCCTCAAGGTAAAATCAAACCTGTGAGCATTTATTTAAATCACGTAAACTGGTATTTCAATGTGATTTTTGGATGATCCAATGATCTAAGATGAATCTAAACATGGACTAACTTTCTCAAATACTATGCTCTCTGCAGCATTTAATATGCTTATTGTGCTTATGTATTGTTTGTTGATGAAGCAATACTTTTTTGGACAGCTCAGTTGAGTTATGATATTGTTTTCTGTTTGCTGAATCCTTTTGTGGGATTATGCAGTGGCAATTTGATGGAGGAGATCAGGGCCTTGGTCCATCGTCACCCGGATAAACTCACTGTGGGTCATTTATGGAGTATATAGATTGTCTATTATGTGTCTCACTTTTCTAGGATGCATAATTCATATCTTTAATGTTTCTAAATAGACGGAGACAATTAAAGCTGGAAATAAAGGCTATGGTGCGGAGGTTACAGTGGTTACTTATTGCAAGGAAAAGAAAGACAATGATGAGAGGTCGAAGCTTCGGATTCTTATTGTAAGTTTTCTTCATTCATTTGTGTTAATGATAAGAAAAGGGGAAAAATGATGATAATATAATTATGAAAAGGCATTCTTATAAGAGAAAGTTATCATTTGGCATGTAGTGGATAGTTATCTCAAATTGGTTATTCTGGTTTTTTTGACAGATGATTCCTTGTCTTCCAGAGTTTTGGGCAGCATGGAAGAGAGCTGATTACCACAGAACTTGCTTTAAGGATTTTGTCTATCTTAAGTGAAGAAAAAATTCTACCCAGCATGGATCAAGCTTCCTTAAACAGTGCACTTGACAAGCTTGTCATAAAGGTGAGTTGAAATTCCTACCATAAGTATATGATAATTGTGAAATCCATCTGGAACTTGACTCTAATTATCAATATGCTGCTAAAGTTTCAGAACAATTTATATTTAGTATTAAAACTCTGTCCCAGTTGTTGCACACTTTATACCATGCAGGCATGCAGCATTACATTTGATGTTCTGCTAGACAGTGCCATTAGAATTTTGGGTATCTTCCATCCATATATTGAAGTTTTAGACTTAGCAAGTACTTTTACCAGAGGAAATTATGTCAGTGCATGCTATTTTATGATTTTTTCCTCTTTCATATTTAATATGCTTGCATGCTCAACCATTTATTGCCGGTCATTTGGTTGAAGGATTTTGACAATATTTTGATGTTTTTAGATACTTGGGATCAATGTTGCAAAAAGGTGGTGAGATCGATGAGGATGTAAGTCATAGGATTAGAGCAGAGTGGATGAAATGGCGGAGTGCATCGGGGTTTTTGTGTGACCGCAAGATTCCCCTTAAGCTAAAAGGAAAATTCTATAGAACTGCTGTTAGACCGGCAATGCTATATGGTGCGGAATGCTGGTCAGCACATAGGCAGAATGAGCATAAAATAGGGGTAGCGGAAATGAGGATGTTAAGGTGGATGTGTAGATATACAAAGATGGATAAGATAAGAAATGATGATATTCGACGAAAGGTATCAGTAGTACCGGTATGTGAAAAGATGAGGGAGCATAGATTGAGATGGTTTGGGCACGTTATGAGACGACTACTGGATGCTCCTGTAAGAACAAGAGTTTGTTACCAAGAGCTAGACACAAAGAGAGGTAGGGGTCGACCGAAACTTACCTGGGGAAAGGTAGTTAAACAAGACCTAATGGAGTGAGATATAGATTGGCGGACGGTATGTCTTAGGACGGAGTGGAGAAAAGCGATAAGCTTGGTGGAGGGTTAAACCCATTAGTAACTCTATGTTCCAGTCGTTCCCTTGTTTTTAGTCCTTCTCCTCCTCTTTTCTCCCTTCTTCCTCTCACCATTCTGTTTTTAGCCTTTTTTTTTTTCTTTCATTTGTCTTATTTTCGATTTATCATTGGGTTCATCTACCACCGACCCCAATTAACTTGGGTTAAAGGTGTTGTTGATGTTGATGTTGATGTTTTAGTTGTATCTTGGAGTTAATTTACATGAAAAAAAAAGATGAGAATTTAGATGGATTCGTAGTATAATGCAAATAAAAGAAGAGATTTGTTATCTTAATAATGTTAATGTCTAATTATTTATCAGGTAGTTCCAATGGAAAACTTGAATGGCCGCAAAGTTGTTGAAGCTGGAGATCTCTGTGAGAGAAGAAATGGTATTATATTTCTCCTTTAAAATCGTCAGTTAAATGATTGACTAGCTTTGATAAGGCCTGAGTTTTTTTTATGTGGCAGGTAGAGGAGTTGATCTCAACCGGAACTGGAGTGTAGATTGGGGCAAAAAGGAGAAGGTTCATTCTGACTCTTCAATATCTCAGTTCATAATATATTGTTAATTAATCGTGTTTTTTCCTGTGTCCATTATCGACTTGCACCTTGTAATAGGTTGTGATGACAATAGTGTATGGTGTGGCACTCTTATCTTTTCGAGAAATATATCAAATGTTTAATATTTTGAAGCATCTCTTTTTCATTTTCATTATTCACAAATCAATAGGATTATGATCCATATGAGGAGAATCCTGGCATTGCTCCATTCAGTGAGCCTGAAAGTCAAATTATGCGGAAACTTGCCATATCTTTTGAACCACATCTATGGGTCAATGTGCATTCTGGAATGGAGGTAAGTTTAGTTCATTTGTCACCTGTTTCTAAAATAAAAAATGATTGATTGTTCCCTTGGATTTCGTATCCACATTTGTGCTTTAATTCAGGATTTGCACATTGTATAACCCAAGCAGGAATTAAAATTAGTAATTGAATTGTCGACCATAATTCATACGTGCTCTGATAAATTCTATTAGTATTATGCATCAACCATGTGCTCCAGTACTCTTGTACTATTCCCAACACATGCTTCATATTTGATCATTCATCTAGGCACAACCATGTGCTCTAGTACTCTTGTACTATTCCTCTTTAGCAAACTATTTTCATGAAAACCTAATTCTCATTTTTTGAAGCATAAAGTTTCAATCATCTGGAATCAAGGTTAATCTTAAGACTCCACCAAGATTTGTCATATTTTTATGCAGCTGAAAGTTGTGATAGAAATTCTTGATAATATCTTTTGCAAAACAGAGGAAGTGTCAGCGTAAATATTAGGAATGGGCATACATTATAAACAGTACATTACTTGAGTGTTTTCTTCTGCTCTCCTCAATGGCAGATCCATGTTTAGAAACGTGGGTGTACATGCCGCCATTCAGTTACAAAATTCTTTAATACTAATATAGTCTCAGGTTGTCATTTAAGCCTCTCTCTCTTTGTCTTTAATACATTTACTTTTATGGACAAACGTGTATACTACATTTTTCCTTATTTGGTCAACATGCTAAGGAACCATTCATATTCATATGACAATTTTTGCTGTCCTTTTTCTCCCCTCCCCCCTCTGCAGGCTCTTTTTATGCCTTACGATCATAAAAATTCAACACCAGATGGATTGCCTTTGCAACGGATGAAATCATTGCTTGAAGAAGTAAACCATCTTCATTGCCAAAAGCGCTGCATGATTGGTTCTGGAGGCGGTTCTGTAGGGTCAGTTGATTTTTATTTGAATCCGATGTGGATTGATGCAAATTCTCAAAAGGCCAACAAGTCCCAAGTGTTTATATTTTATAAATGTTTTTTTTTTCCTGTTATCTATCTTTGTTGCCAAAAGAAAAAACACTGTTGTGTCTAAAATTGGTTCAGCAGGGTTAGTTTGATTTCTGGTCGTAGTGGAATGAGTAATGGCTGCAAAATGTTTCTCAGGTTTTATATTTTCTTCTGCCATCTATCCCTAGCTCACAAGTGATGTCCATTTAGTGGACTTTTTTATGACCAGACGAGAAAAATTGACCATTGCAGTTTTGTGTCAACTTTTGATTTTGTTTTGAATGCATCATAGCATATATGGAACAAAACCAAAGTGGGCGTAATATGGAGAGATACCCTTGCTCAAAACAGTGTCAACCTATAGTGACCTTAACTTACTGATTTGCAAGCTGTACTCAAATGACACTTGCTATCTGGAATTGACATTTAAAGGTCTCAAATATTGTACCACTTTTGATAATTTGAAGTTGTAAGTGGGTAGCCTAGCACCACGTTTTAGGTGCCGAAGTTTAAGAATGAAAACTGTAAATTTTGAAACTACAAAATACACAATCTTACTGTACCTCAAATTTTCTGGTCTCGAGGTAGTCATTTGCCGTTGTATTGCCATCTATATACATCATTCCTTCCTCAGATTTGAACTTGATTATCCAGATATTTTGCACACGGGACAGCAACTGATTTCATGTATGACATTGTGGGGGTACCCATGGCTTTCACCTTTGAGGTTTATCCGTTGAACTTCTTCCTTTTTTTATTCTGCTGGACTTTGCACCTTTGCGGTATCCTTACGTCTTCTTGTATGGACTAGCAGATATATGGAGATGGAACAGCCTCATCAAGAGATTGTTTTAAAATGTTCAATCCCATCGACCTTGCCACCTACAATGTATGTTACTTTCACTCCATTCCTTCCGAGTGTTTCCTATTCCTTTACTCTCAATTTTTTTTTTTTTATGATAAATGTTTTTAACTTGCAATTAAGGTGAGGGAGAGAGAATGACCCGTGGCGCACAATAACGTTGCTGCCCTAGTGCCCTATGTACATTTTACCCTCCCTAGGTGGGAGAACAATTAAAATGAGAGGTTACATGTTTAAAAAGTGGGACAACAATGATTCTAATATTTTATATTGTCATTTTCAGAGAGTTCTCAGTGACTGGTCGGCAGCATTCTTTACAATTTTCAAATTGGTGCCGCAGAAGCTTGGTGATTCAAAAGCGTCTATTTTGAAGCTAGATAAGTTGGTATCGATAGATGAGTATCTAGATGGGTATTTGATGGAAAGAAGAAATCGATATGGAAAGAAGATGGAGGTGCTTGAGCTTGGAATGCAAGAAATAAGAACATATTTTAGGCTCTTTTTATTATCTTCAGTGTTATTACTGTTCATGTTCTGTTCTAGAATTTCAAAAAGCAAGTGTAGACCAATTGTTTCAGCTATACCCCTCTAAAATTATGTCGTAGGTTAAATTGTATATCCAATTTTGAGGGAAAAAAATTGTAAGTTAAATTGTTGTCTGTATTACTATGTAACGCGAGCCTTTTTTTTTTTCCGAGGCTATATAATCTAATTCTTTAAAAGTGCCCAATTCAAGGACTGGTGGGCTGTGTTGTAAACGAATGTATAAAGGTGTTTGTTATACCTGAACGTCAATCCTTCTCTCACATGATGACAAGGTCTTTGTCTTCAAATGTATAGATAGCTATTTATTCATCAAATTTCTCATGACGATATGGCACGACTAAGTAACTACCGGGAAGCAAAACAGTGGGGATGTAAATGAAGTGCATAAAATATGCATTTCAACAAATTAATTTTACTTACATGAACGTATGATACATAAATACCAAAGATTGATATTTGATATACATGGTACAGCATTACAGGATGCCATTAATTTTCTAAGCGTTCCATGTGATTTCCACAGCTTTATTCAGGCACTGTTGGAGCCTACATATCCGGCATGACACAGACATACTGACCCAAAGCACCTGCTGTGAAGGGGTTATGCTAGTCTACAACAGGAATCATGATTTTATTATTACATTAACCTGAAAAATTAAAAAATGCATCATAACTCGAGCTTTCCAAATAAATACAGTAAAACAGAACATGACACACTCTAACATTGTTTACATGAATCAACATACAACCACCACTCACTACATCAGCAACAATATTAATATATGTTTTGACTGAGAGAGTCAGTTTAAATTTCATATTTTGAGGGACAAACCAACAAATGCATCTTCTTCAATGGAAGTCAAAAGTAATAAAAGAGCCAATTTTGGACCAATTTTACATATAATACGACCAATTTCATGGTTTGGCAACAAATCCATTATGCATTTACCAAGAAAATATTCATTTCAAAATCAAAACTAAAGCCCGGTGACATGCAATGTTAAGCATAGGCTACCAGTTTATCTAGCACTAACCTTCAGAATTATAACCAAGTAACAGGAGCAAATTTGATTCTGTTCTGTCTTTATGAAAGAATGTGCTTGATAATTTAACTATGATTTTAGTGTCTGCTTCATGTATCTAAGAGCAGACCGCAGCATTGCTCTAGCTTTTCTATCAGGAGTGCACCCAGACGTGACCATTTCTTCATACACAGCTGGAACCTGAAACCCAAATAATGCAGCATAGTTTGTGTGATGACGTTGATTGACCTTAAGCAACCCACGAATAAACTAATAAACAGGATACACAATGCTCGCCAAAGTTGCGGTTACTTTTCTTCCTTAAAAAATCATGCTATCATCCATGATACTTAACCAACAAATCTCAATAACATGGCAAAAAACTAGAGCCAAGTCAATTTGTATATTGAAACTATGTTATTTTCACTGATTTGTTTACTGTGCATCATCATTGCATATGGACACTGCAAACCAATACAGAAGAGAACTACAGAAAAAGGTCACACTTGGAATTCTAAGAATGTACTATGGGTTAAAACAAAAAAACCATGATAATTTCCTTTGATGAAGTGCAAGACTGAAGGGTCATGAAAACATAGACGACAAACTGACCATGATGATGTTAATATTATGTACCTTTTGGAACTTTTCAACACGAATCAAAGATTTCATAAGGGTGGTATAAGTAACTACATCAGGTTCAATGTTCTGCAGTTAAAATGAACAAATACATTAGTACTTGGCCAAAGACAACTCAAACAATATAAAAGGGTATATCCATAAAGGAAGAAAAAGAAAGAACATGTGAAAAAAGCATACATTTTCTTTCATATACTGCAGCACAGCAAAGGCTTCAGCATCCCTTCTGTCTTCACCGAATGCATTAATTAATGAATTGAGAGCCAAGAGACTGGGTGTCAGACCCTCAGTTGTCATCAACCTGAATGCGTTTACTGCTAGTTCAGACAAACCCTGTGAAAATTATGCCAAATATTACCAAATTCATTACTTAACCAATCCACTCATTGAATACAAGTTAAAGATGAAATTCTGGAAAAAACATATGGTGCATTTTCAGCCTATTATCCTTTCCAACAGCTAGTGCTTTAAGTTTTTCAATGGAAGAAGAATAAAGAATCAGTGGTTTCCTAACAGAAATTACAATCGAGGTCTGTCAGCATCACAATGTAACATCAGATCTTTGAAAAAAAATAAAGACTACTCAATAATGCTTCACCCCAAATTCCCAATGCAAAGTAAGTATGTACAAAGGAAATTTTTGAGGTTTCATGGTTTCAATCAAGTGATTTGATACAATATAAAATAGCAAGCTGTGATAAAATGAATGAAGTTTTAGCCTTCACAGCTTCACTCATGGAAAAGGTAGGCAAATCAAAGAATAGATATTCATGTCAAAGCTAGTAAGGTGCAGACATGTAAACTTATATCTGTTCATAAACAGCACAATCAGCATATTGATGTATACCAACTAGCAATGATTAGATTAGCAAGCATTGAATTACTTGTAAAGACAATTATTGATAGATTTGCCAGAATAGCATACATACCCTTTGTGCATAGGCATTGATCAGAGCATTATACATGGTTGAAGTTGGCTTGAACCCCGTAGATTTCAAGACCTCCAAGCACTCGATCGCGTCGCTAAATCTTCCCGACTTTCCATACACATCAACCAGAGTTGTGTAAGTAATTGAATTAGGCAGCAACCCCTGACTCTGCATCTTGCTCAAAAACTCACTCACTTGCTCCCACCTCTGCTGCTCCCCCATAGAGTTAATCATAATGTTATAAGTAGTTATGCAAGGCGAGTATCCCTTCTGCTGCATTTCGCCGAACAACTCCTCGGCCATATCGTGGTGCCCGGACTTACAATGACAATCGATCAGCGTGTTCCAAGTAACGGTATCCGGCCGAATCCCCTCCGATAACATCCTCTGGAATGTGGCCATGGCGTGATCAAGACAGTTATACTTCCCAAAGGTATCAATCATCACATTGTAAAAATGCCTATCAGGCTGCACACCATTGCTCTTCATATCCTTCAGAACCTGAAACGATTTTTGCCACTCCCCTTTGTCGCGATAACTCGCCAAGATTCTACTATAAACATAAGAATTAGGCTGCACATTGCTCGCTTCCATCTCCTTCAACACAATCCTCGCACTCTCCCACCGCCCCGCGTGCGCATACGCATCAATCAACAAACTATAAGTTTGCTCATCAGGCTTAACCCCAGCCTTCTCCATTTCAGAGACCACAAACTCCGCATCCTTAAGCGAACCAGTTTTCACGTAACCTTTAAGCAAAGCATTATAAGCCCTAGTTCTCGGTTCCAACCCATTCTCTCTAATCTCCTCAAACAGCGCTTCAGCCTCATGCGTCCTTCCCGAATTCCCAAGCGCCAAGATAACCGCGACAAGCGTCGAGGGTTTAGGGTTCAGTCCGTTGCTCTGAGCCATAGCTAGAAACCGCATGGCGCGTGTAGGATCACCGGCCTTGGAGAACCCTAGAATGATGTCGTTCATGAGGTGGCCGTCGATTTCGATCTTATCGGACTCGATTTCGGTGTAGAGTTTCTGGAGAATGGGAGAGTCGATTTTGTTGGAGCGCGTGAGGTACTGAATGATGGAGCTGTAGTTGACGAAGTCCGGTTGGTAACCGTCCCGGCGCATTTTGGACATTAGGTTAAGGGCTTTCTCGACGTCGCCGTTTCGGGCGCAGGCGCCGATGAGGGCGTTGTAGGTGAGAGGGGTGAGGACCTGACGCTGGGAGAGTAAGAAGGCTTCGTAGAGCTTTTCGGAGCGGCCGAGGGCGTTGATGAGGATGGAGTAGAGGAGCTCGTAGGAGAAGCAGAGGTTGTGTTTCTGGAGCCATGAAACGACGGCGTATGCGAGGGCGATGGAGGAGGAGGAGGAGCAGAGGGACTTGAGGAGGGCGTGCCAGAGTGGGGCCGGGACGGCGCGGTAGGACTCGGCGAGTTGGAACTCGGTTGAGCCGAGTGAGGTGGGAGGGGTTGAGTTGGAGTCCGAGTCGGGAGTGGTTGATGGGTTGGAGAGGAAGGTAAGGAGGGGGGTGAAGTCGTAGCGGCGGTTGTGGAAGGATAGGATGTCGTCGGGGCCTTCTTCGAGGATGATTGGTTGGGCGGTTATGGGGTTTGCGGTGGATTGCGGCGGCGGGAGAACATGGTTGTGGTTGTGGTTGTGGTTGTGGCGGTGGGTGGTGGGGAAGTGGAAGTGAGTGACGTGGATGGATATGGAAGGGAATGAGGTTGTCGTTAGTTGTGGTGGTAAAAGGAACATGTTATGTTACTGTTATCATGAAGAGCAGTGGAGAATGGAGAGATGGCCGTTGCTTTGCTTTGCTCCCCAAGATGGAAAGCTTCTTTATCACCATTCACCAAGTTGGATTGAAATTGGATATTTTTTTCCCCTTTATTATTATTATTATTTTTTTGTATGAACCAAACTTATAGCAGGTTATACGTCAAAGATAAGTAGTACTAAGCAGGTCGTTGAATACAAATTACTACAAAATGAAATCTAGCCTTCCTGTTTTTCACTGCCTAAAGTAAGAATCTAATTATAATCAACCCTAATCAGTTATAAATTATTATTGTGAAAGGTAAGATTTTATAATAAATATTAACCATTAATTATTTATATTATTATTTTAGTTAAGTTTGTTAATTTTTATAAGAGCAAAGGTAAAAGGTATTGGCTCTTAAATCGTATATTTATTGCTAGTATAAATGGTTTTTACAGTTAACCAATCAAAAGTTGGTATGTAATTTATTTTTATTTATCCTATAATAATAATTAATTTTAAAAAAAATTAACACAATTTTTATTACTTGACAGTGTAATGTTAAAAACTAAAATATTTTTACTATCAAATAATAAGAAAATACTTTTTATAATAAATAATCAATTGAACCCTTAAAGTATTACTTTCTCTTTTAAATAATCTTTAAAATAAGAAAATGATTTAAATAGTCATAGACCTATTAGAAATCTAATTTTCTATTTTTTAAAAAATCTTTAAATTAGTCTTGAATCATATTAAAATAGATCAACTTTGAGATTAGATAGATAAATATTAGACACTCGAGATATTACTTAAATTTTTATTTTATTTTATAAACTATTTAGGAGAGAATATAATAATGTTCATTTTAATTATTTTAAGTGTTATTATGGAAAAAAATTATATTAATAATGAATGTCAATTAAAATCATTTTAAAAAATAAAGCAAAATAGAAGTAATATACATTATTAATGGATATATATATATATATATTATTAATAAAAATGATCTTAATACACATTTTAAATAATTATTATTATAAAAATTAGCAAAATTTTATTGACAGCTTTTTTTTACAGCAAAAATTAACAAAAGTTAAACAGAGTAACTATATTACTAATCCAAAAAGAAAATACTAGTTTCAATTTGTAAACGTCATATGCATGACTTTAGTGGGCTTGGTCCGAGCCGGGTTTATATACGTAATTTTGTGTAGCTGAGAGAGAAACTCTGTTGTTTGCTAAACCCTCTGCTCTGCGGCTTATTTGGTCACGAAATAGGGTTTTGCTTGCAGCTGAGATCGAGAAGAGGACGCGGCGGTGAAAGCTACCGGTGCGTGCGATCACAATGGGAGGGTCGCGAGTTCAAGTCAACAAGCCTCACAAGTCCCGCTTCTCTTCCAAATCTTCTCGCAATCTTCATAAAACCTCTGTCAAGGGTTAGTACTTTATATCCATGCCGTTAATTTCTTTTTTTCTTAGCCTTTTTGCCTTTTTCTTAATGTTTGCCTTTTCGGTTTGCTTGTTTAGACAGACTCGCAATCGCAAAATCAGAGCGCAATGTCGGCAAAGGAGCTCGTGCAGCTCGAATTCAGAGAAATAAAATGGTATTTGTTTCTGTTTCTTTGTTCCTATTGTCTCTTGTGCGTTGCATTTTGATTTTATTTTTTCAGAGTCACTGATTAGGAATTTTTTTGACAGATACGAGATCAAAAAAGAGCTGCTGTTTTGAAAGAAAAACGAGAACTCAGTGGGTCGAGAAGTCCTCCTCGAGTGATAGTGAGTGAATCATGGCTATTTGTTGAACTGAATTGCCAATTTGTTTTTTGGATACTAATTTTATTTATCTTGTGTTCATCACAGGTTTTCTTCGCCCTCTGTGCGTCTGTGGATTTAGAATCACTTGCTGATGATCTCTTGTCATTATTATCTAAAGATACGTGTGTGGTGCTGTCAGGAACCGTTGCTTCTTCTGAATATAGGACAAGAATAACGGTATATCGGATTGCTGCCTTTATTATTCTGACTATAGGACAAGAATTATTAACTTTGTTAGGAGATGTTAGTACAGAGTAAAAACAGGTTTACGCTTGTGTTACATAACATTCTTGCACCATTCAATAACTTTATGTAGAATGCAGTTTATATTGATCAACTGTTGAATTATGACTATCAGTTATGTTGATGATTGTAGTTCATGTCAAATCTTACAAAAATTGAAATACCAGAAGAATATAATTAGATGGTCCTTATTTTGATATATTTCAATGGTTCTTACATGGGTATGCAATGCTTCCTTGGTATGTGTGTTGTAAGCACTGAGTCATGAATGTTTACATAGATACATCAGGGATTTAGTTAACAGTTAAAAAGGAAAAAAAAATCACATTTTAACATTTAATTTTTTTTAAGGATATGAAATTATGAAGCTCGGAATTTGTTCATTTTTGTATGTTAGAACATAAGCCTCTACCTGGTTAATCAATAAATAATCACAAGAATTGTAATCTATGCATATATTAATAAATATTATGTTCTACACTTCAGGTACTAAAAGCACCCCATGGTGATCTACTATCATGCATGGAAATGGCCAAGGTATTATTATATTTGCTTTGTTTCATGAGTTCAGTTTAGAAGGTGCTGAAATTTGGCTCTTGATTACCATTAGACACTTTATGTTGTAGGTTGCTGATCTAATGGTTTTTGTGGCCTCAGCAAGATCTTCATGCGAAGAAACTGATTCCTACTACATTGACTCATTTGGAAATCAATGCCTTTCTGTATTTAGATCTCTTGGTTTGCCAAGCACTGCTGTGTTTATTCGTGTATGTTGAGATGGATCCTACTTCTTTTTATAACTCGTGAACTAATTCATATTAGCTTACTATCATTTCACGAAGAAATTGAGCTTTAGATATTTATGTGGATTTTTCATTATATGCATTCAGGATCTACCTCCTGAGCTTAAACAAAGAAATGAACTAAAGAAGATATGCACATCTAGCCTTGCCTCAGAATTTCCTGAGGATTGTAAATTTTATCCAGCTGATACAAAGGATGAGCTGCACAAGGTAATTGCTTCACCAATTGTTGGCTAAAAATTCCGATTGTACCTGCTGAACTTATCATCCAATGTGCACCTAGTTTGATGGTCTAAGCCTAATACTTCTCCCCTCTTTACAAATGCAGTTCTTGTGGCTCTTTAAAGAGCACAGGCTTAAAGTTCCTCATTGGAGAACTCAACGATCATACCTATTGTCTCAAAAGGTTTGATCCAGTGAACTACCTTTTTATTGGGTTAAGACCGGTTAATTTATTAAACAGTTTTATGGTTATTCTGGAACAGATTCCTGATCTGACTGATCGGAGGACTGGCTGTTGAACCAGCCAGTCTGATTCAGATTTAATAACTATTTTCCTAGGAATATCATTCCCAAAATGCTATAATTAAACAAAGCAAATACCTACCTAGATTAACAGTCTAGTTAATTATGTTTGCAATCTTGTGGCATTAAGCAAGCCTGAAGATTATATTTTAATTTAAGAGAAAAAGTTAATGAGAAGCTTTCAATCATATATACTTTTTTCCAAGAGCCCTTCTGTAATTTGATATGAATGTTGTTTGATGCTATCAATTTACATACAGTATTTTTGTTATTGTTGACATCATGCTTACCACCCACCCTAAATTATAGGTTGATGCAGTATATGATGGCAACTCTGAAAAATGCACCCTGTTTCTCACTGGTTACCTTCGTTCTCGTAACCTCTCAGTCAATCAACTGGTAATTGTCAAGGTCATGGATTTGCTATTGTAGTTGCATTGATTTGTTAGTTGTCTCACATTTTTTTGTCAGGTTCATGTTTCAGGTGCAGGAGATTTCCAATTGTCTAAAATTGAAGTTCTTAAAGATCCTTGTCCTTTGAATTCAAGGAAAAATCAGGACCTAATGGATGCAGATGAAATGCATGATACAAAGGTATATACTTTTACAGTTTATACAGTGTTTCAAAACCAGAGCAGCCATTGAACTGATAAAGGATAAGCTTAAGTTTTTGTGATTACAGGCACGCATAACAAAATCTTAAAAAGAATATAAATGTATATGCTAAGTATGTAGATTTGGAGGTCAATGCTTGTTTATATTTATTATAAACATGATTCACAATTGAACATTATTTGTGCGATCCATCATGTAGCCAACCCCTCCTAGTGGAAAAAGGCTTTGGTGGTTGTTGTTGCTGCTAAGTGCTACGTATGTAGTTAAAGTGCATGTTGGGTTGGTTCATCTTATTTTGGAGAAATAACTGCATACTTTTGTTGGCTTCCTAAGAGAGTTTTTGAAAAATAAGCTATTATTTTCCATTTGTACGATAAACCAAACATGCTAAATCATTTAAATTAATGTTCAATTATAACAATTTTGCTGCCTATTTCTCTAATATATGGTTGTCCCACAATCTAATAACTAAAAGGTATTATGTAAATTTATTTACTTTTGATTGATATACAATATTCAATTATTCAAAAGACAATTTTGGTCCCTTCTTTTAATACTTGCTGAAATTTTAATATCTGCTGTTTAGGAAGCACCTTGGACATTGTGATCTTTCAATTTATTTAACCTTTTAATCTCATGCTTTCTTTAACCATTTATTTATATTTATGTGTTCACCTTTTCCCTGTTATTCCTCTTTAATATTTTAGGTCATTGGTTCTCTGGTTCCGGATCCTCAAAACCAGGAAGCTTTAGTTGTTGAGAATATACCTGATCCTCTTGCTGGAGAGCAGGTAGACAATGAAATCTCATCTCTTTTCATACTAATTTGTTTCTTGAGCTTCTGTATTCTTCGGTCTTTCCTTAACACCCTTTTAATTAAATTTTAGTTTTTTAAATTTTATCTTTTTAGTATTATAGCAAAATGACTAGCCAAGAATAAATTTCTGAAAATCAGCCAAAATGACCCATTAGTTATTGCTTGGTTGCTGTCACCATTTCTTGCCTCCAAAAAAAGTTTGTCCAAATTATTGGGTGCATTATTTAAATACCCCTTGTTAGCTTATTTCTTCACTTAATGATTTGGGTATGACATCATTCTTTGTTACTAGACATGGCCAACAGAGGCTGAAATTGCTAAGGCTGATGAAGATCAAAAGAAAAAGAAGATAAAAAAGAGGAGTCTTCCTCGTGGCACTTCAGAATATCAGGTCTGAATTTTTTTTATTCATTTATTTCTGAATGCTTTTTGTTTGTCTTTTAATTTTTAACATTTATATATTTTTTGGGCTTACCAAATATCCAGTTCCAGTATAGAAATAATGTATTTCTAGCTCTTACTTTGATTTACAGGCTGCTTGGATTGTTGATGATTCTGATGAGGAGTCGGATTATGACAATGAAAACGATGGTATGGTGTTGGATGAAGGGGAAGATGGATTTCCTGGTCAAGAGGAAAATAAATATTCAGAATTTGATGGTGATGGGGCTTCTCTTAGATTGGGAGATTCTGACGAAGAAACTGACAATGATTCAGTGATGATGGTGAGCTTCTATAAAGCTCATTAATCTTGCATGTTGTAGCTTTATACTATACAGTAATTTGAAATATGTTAAGGTGTTGGATATGGTGGAAATCATGGCCCCTGGATGGGTTTGCTTTTTCTAAACTATTGACAGATACTTCTTCTTGCTAATGTGTGTTTGTGGTGGGGATTAATTTACACTGGTACAATATTTTTTTCACTTGCAGTACTACTGAAAAACTTTTTATAGAGAATGATTTGGATCGATGTAACTGGTGACATGCAACTAATTATTATGTAGATCCTGCATGCTAGAAAATTTAAATGCAAAAGACTGAATTAAGTATATGATTATGATCCAGTGGTTTTTATTTTGTTTGTTTGAAAAGCATATTATTCATTAATTTTAAGAGACACTTATAGTGGTTAGCAATACTGAATTAATATTTAATTTTATAAGCTTGTGCATCATACAAACTTTCAATGAGTGTAGATTTTGAGAATTTCATTCAACCAACAGTTATTCATTTGTGCTAGATTAATTTTTGATTTTCATGGTGTCAATGGATTCTAATCTATATCATCAATGCATGATTACTTCTGTCAAAAAAAAAATTACAGGAAGTAGATAATTTGACCCGAGAAAAGATAGAAGATGAACTCAAGGAACTTAAAGAAGCACATACTGCAGATGAGGGTGCATTTCCTTCCTTTTCTATTCTTATTAGTATATATTGGTCAAATTTGTCTCTTTTAGAAAAGGCATGGATATTTGGTCTGCCTGCATCTAGAGTTTATGTAAATTAGTTTTTGTTTAATTTCTACTTTCTTGTTCCTACCTGTTGTATTTCATTGGGAAGTTTGCCAGAGATGACAGAATATGGATGGTTTGCTGTTGTATTGCTGAGATAATGTGATACTATTTCTAATTTGTTGCTTGCCATTTGTTTGCTTTCTTGTTGCAGAGTTTCCAGATGAAGTGGATACACCATTGGATGTTCCTGCTAGGAAGAGGTTTGCAAAATACAGGGGACTCAAGTCCTTTAGGACTTCTTCATGGGATCCTAAAGTATGTTTCTTTTGAAGACTCTTTATAGTAAATCATTGTCTCTAACCCTCCAAAACAAAAGTCTGACATTTCTAAATATCAGGAATCTCTACCCCAAGATTATGCCAGAATTTTTGAATTCGATAATTTTAAAAGAACACAAAAACATGTTCTTGCTAAAGCTTTAGAACTGGATCATGAAAACCAGGAGGACTGTATTCCAGTTGGCTCATATGCTAGGTTGCATATCATGGGAGTGCCCATTGCTGTTGCTTCAAAGTTATCTTTGCTTGCAAAGACAATCCCAGTTACAGCATGTGGCCTGTTGAAACATGAGTCCAAAGTATCTGTCCTGCATTTCAGGTGATTTTGTGCTTTATCATTTTACTATTTTCATTCTGTGCCTAGTGCGCTTCTTATTATAAGTTGTGGACCATTCCAAAAGATGTGTCATGAACTGAAGTCACATGTGCTGTGTAGTGTGAAGAAGCATGAAGCATATGATGCACCCATCAAATCCAAGGAAGAGTTAATTTTCCATGTTGGGTTTCGGCAATTTGTTGGCAGGTATGGTATTCAATCTGGAAGACTTTTTGGCATATAATGGATCTCTTTTGGGAAAAATATTTTGGTAATTGCAATTTTTCTTTACAGGCCAATTTTCTCTAGCGAGTTCATAAATACAGACAAGAACAAGATGGAGAGGTTTCTCCATGCTGGGCGTTTCTCAGTTGCTTCAATCTATGCACCAATTTCCTTTCCTCCTCTTCCTACGATAATCCTAAAGAGAGATGGAGAGGATGCTGCACCTGCAGTGGCTGCTGTTGGCTCACTAAAAACTGTTGATCCAGATAGGATAATCCTTAAGCGAGTTATTTTGACAGGGTATGTTTATTATTGATATTTTATGGTCTTTTTTAATTGACATCTTTCAAATACCATTTCTGGGAAGAAATTTCAGCATTTTATGAATTTTTATAAAAATTGATGATTGAATATATGTTTTGCTTATTTTAAGATTTTAAAATTGTGTTGCAGTTATCCCCAAAGAGTGTCGAAACGTAAAGCTTCTGTGAGACACATGTTTTATAATCCGGAGGATGTTAAATGGTTTAAGGTGAAAATACATTACCCACTGTCTGGATTCTTTAAATTATAATTGGATGGTACTGAAGTTTACTCCCTAAAAATTGGTTTCCAATGTCACCTTAATGAGATTTTTAATGTGGGTGGTGATTGCAGCCTGTCGAGCTTTATACCAAACGTGGTCTTCGTGGGCGAATCAAAGAACCTGTTGGTACCCATGGTATGTTGGTTATGTTAGAAACCTTTACCATCAATTTTACAAATTAACATTCTGACAGCTAGTTATTTTAAGGAGAAAACAGATTATATGTTGCTTGGTCCCAGATGTACATGTGCATTCCATGATTCTTATAGTGACCCATTGTTTTGAGCTGTTTTCTGCAATAAGATTATATCATTGTGCATCATAATGAATATTGATCGTGATCTTATCTTTGAAAGAGAATCTACTAACATAGCTATTGTAAATGCAATTGTATACTTTTCTTCATTCGAGTCCAAGTAGTTCTGCAGAAGATTTTTAATGGTGAACATGGTTTCTGGGAGATGTGCCTCTTGTTTGAGAGTTCTGCTGGAAGTATATCTAGTTTACAGTTACACACCCGAGGGTGGGGGTGTTGAGGATTGATAAATGATATTTAAATTTTACAGAACTAGTGATAATGAATTAATTATTTTGTGGTACATTATGCTTTCCTGGCTAGTAAATATTATATTTTCATTTCATATTTTGATAAATGATATTTAAATTTTACAGAACTAGTGATAATGAATTAATTATTTTGTGGTACATTATGCTTTCCTGGCTAGTGAATATTATATTTTCATTTCATATTTCCGCTTGTTTTGCCCATCAAATACGTGTGGGGTATATGATATTCTGATCATATTCTGTTTTCTTATTGCTCAGGAACAATGAAGTGCCTTCTCAACGGGGTTCTTGAACAGCGTGATACTGTATGTATGAATTTATTTAAACGTGCATATCCGAAGTGGCCAACCCATCATTTTCCTCTATCTGAATAAAGGAATTCAGAAGTGTATATTGATTGGGAATGAAGCTCTGGTTCAGATTGACTTCCTCGTATGGAGGATGCAGTTTTGTGACAATTTATTTTCCATTTCATCCACCGCCAGTTTCCCCTTGCCCATGTGCACTTGTGAGAGAGAGATCAAAAGTTTTCTATTTTTTTATTTTTATTTGCATACAAAATACTGAGATGTAATAGTTATTCTCATGTCGGTTAAAAGGTGCTTGGGTAAAATTTATTGTTTTTTTGTTAGTTTAGTACTGAATTTATCGTTTCATTCGTGGGCCAAGTTCATTTCTTTTGAAGTTGGGTTATTATTGACGAACGAACTTTATAGCTGTTGGTTTTTCTTTTTATCTTTAGGAATTTAACATGATATGAAGAGATTAGAATACTTATTTTGTTCAACAAACAAATTTATATTCTCTTGGTAGCAGTTGCTGAGTTTGAGTCTTGTAAGTTTTAACCAATGGTTATCAATCACCACCTCCAACCTGTTCAACAAATTTATCAACAACAACCTAATTTTCAATATGCATAGGAAATGAATTTTCAATATGCATTTTCGAAAAAGTTAAATGCCTTAATAATCCTTTGGTTCTACAAAACATAGGATTTGTTTACTAATTTTTCATTTTTGTTTTAAGGAAAATAAGAATTTTCATTTTGTTTATAGAATAATGAAAAATAGGCCTGAAAGTATATTTGGTTGAGTATTGAAAAATGTCATTTTTAATTTCTAAATTGAGGTCAAATATGAAAACAAAGAGATCAATTTTAATATTTTGAAAATGAGAATAGAGAGCATGTGGTGGTAACCTCTTAATATTGAAAATGATCGATCTTTAATTTTTTTTTTATCAATTGTTATATCGAACTGTTAGCTGTTGTTATATTGACGCAATGCAATTGAGGAAGGATGCATATGTAGGGTACTATAAAGTTTTGAAGCTTGCCAATTTTATAGTCAGCCTTGATATCTTTGTCAGTATAATTGAGAATAAAAGTTTCATAGTGCCCAAAACAGGAAAAGATTTATCAAATATATAATATTGGGATACCAATCGTTCATGCCCGCTGAAAAATGCAGACTTCTCTTTGAGCTCATGATTGGCCTTTCAGCCAATCAACAAAAAAGGTGTAAAATCTAATTAGGGCACTCGGCTTCAACTAAGGGACACCAGTACTTTGTTGAACTGCTTTATTCCAGACTGCTTAAACGTTTTCACCTGGCGGCAATTCAGCTAGCTTTGGAGGAGTGCCAAGTACTCTTTCCATGTCATAACGAACTTCAATATTGCGAATGCTGTACCCAACCACCATCAACCAATAAAGCAGCTTCGCAAGTTCAGCTGCACTAGTCTCGGTTACGCTAGTCTGTAAAATCAGAATTGAAGCAACTTATTCAAATGATATTATTTACAGTAATAACAAGCAAAGAGAAGGCTGTTCACTCCTCCATCGCAATAATCACACGTAGATCCATAAATCAATTTGAAGAAATCTAGTTTTGGTTGCCTCGGTTTATGCAAATAAAATCATTACCAATTTACTTAGAATCACATGACTAAATTATTAGTTAACATCAACATCAACAGCACCTTTAACTCAAATTAATTGGGGTTGGTGGTAGATGAACCCAATGATAAATCTGGAAAAAAAAAGACAAAAGAGAGAAAAAAATATGCTAAAAAAAAGAAGGATCAAAGGAAGAAGAGAGAAAAGAAGAGGAAAAGAACTAAAACAAGGGAACGTCTGAGACATAGAATTACTAATGAGTTTAATCATCCACCAAGTCCTAAGACATATCGTCCGCCAATTTATATCTCACTCCATTAGGTCTTGTTTCCCTACCATTCCCCAGGTAAGTTTCGATCGACCTCTACCTCTCTTTGTGTTGAACTCTTGGTAACAAACTCTTGTTTTTACGGGAGCATCCAGTGGTTGTCTCATAACGTGCCCAAACCACCTCAATCTATGCTCCCTCATATTTTCACATACCGTATCACTGATACCTTTCGTCGAATATCCTCATTTCTTATCTTATCCATCTTCGTATATCCACTCATTCACCTTAACATCATTTATGCTACCCCTATTTTATGCTCATATTGCCTCTATATTGACCAGCATTCCGCTCCATATAGCATTGCCGGCCTTACAGCTGTTCTATAGAATTTTCCTTTTAGCTTAAAGAGAATTTTGCAGTCATCCAAAAATCTCAATGCACTCTGTCATTTCATCCACCCTGCTCTAATTCTATGATTTACATCCTCATCAATCTCACTACTTTTTTGCAAGATTGATCCCAAGTATCTAAAAACATCTTTCTTGGGTATCTCTTGACCAAGTAGATGCACTTTGTCTTGATCACCATCTCTTACCCATAAAAACTCACACTTCATATACTCCGTATTGCTCTTGCTTATCGTGAATCCTTTAGACTCCAAAGTGTTTCTTCACAATTCCAATTTCCTATTAACATCACCTTTGGTCTCATCAATAAGTATGATATCATCTGCAAAAAGCATACACCACGACACTTCCTCTTGAATATCTTTCATTAGTTCATCCATCACTAAGACAAAGAGATAAGGACTAAGCTGAATATTAGTGGACACCTACCATGATAGAGAAATACCTTGATGTCCATTACAAGTTTTCACACATGTGATAGCCCATCATACATATCCTTGATAGCATTAACATACTTTAATGCTACATTTTTCTTCTCAAGAGTCCACCATAAGACTTCTCTTGAGACTCTATCATATGCTTCCTCAAGATCTATGAACACCATATGAAAGTTTTTCTTCTTTTCCCTATACCTTTTCATTAATTGTCTTATCAAGAAAATAAATTCCATGGTACATCTTCCTGGCAGAAATCCAAATTGATTTACGAAAACATTGGTCTCCCTCCTTAGGCGATGTTCGATAACTCTCTCCTACAACTTCATAATATGGCTCATAAGCTTGATGCCTCTATAGTTTGAACAATTCTGAATATCTCCCTTATTTTTGTAAATATGCACAAGCATACTTTTCCTCCAAGCATCAGGCATCTTATTTGTTTGAAGAGCTAGCAAAATCTTGCCTCTATGATTTAACACAGTTAAAGGGCACCTGTTACAAGTTCAATCAATTGAAGTCCGGACTCAAAGGTAAAGCGCCCTTATTTAAAGTAATAGACAATATATCATCAGGTCAGCAATGATTACGGGTAGATGTCAAATGTGCGTTTTTAACCAACTTGCCATCCAAGTAATAAGACTTCAATCTTATGGACCAAAACAAAATAAATTCCATCTTTCATTTTAACACTTAAGGTACACCCTAAAAATGAATGAGCACAATTAAAGCATTCAATATTAACCCAGATAATAATGTTGATGGGATATAGAAAGAACAAGAAGATCAAAATAATGAAGCAAACCTTCATTTGGCTAGGATCTGAAACAGCCAGCAGGCGCTTTATAAACGTATTCATCGCAAACACTACATCCTCGCCGGCAGTACTAGTCAACTCCTACACAATAAAATGAAGGGTTATTATGACAAATAATTGACATATGTTCTAGCTGCAGAGAATCAGAGAAAGACTTATATTGGTTAAGTTGAATAATCTACATCGGAATGTCAAATTAATAGTCACAGAAGCAAAAATCAATCCATGGAGCACCTATGCAAGTAAATCTACATCAGTGGATTTATAGTTGTCATGATTATATTAACACCAAACCAAACCTAGTTGAAAAATGCAATACCAGAATGTTCAATACTGATTCAACAACAGTAGATCATATAAAACTAATCTCAATAAAAGCTACAGTAGTAATAGTTCAGATCAACATGTGAAAACTTATACTAAGCAGACAGAACAAGTCAGCTGGATAAAGGAAAGGAAGCATTTTATATTGACTAATGGAAAGTAGAATTAACCTTCAAATTTCGAGGCTCGAGAGATTTTAGGTATTCCAACAATTCATTTTGTGCATTGCTAGTTTGTCTCCCAACTTGACGACTCAGCTCCTCAATCTCCGCTTCAAGTAATTCAATGTACTTTTTAGCATCTATTTTCTCAGGCCCAGAAACATTGTTCCACCGAATAACTTCACCTGAAACATTCTTCTGTGTGCCAGGTGCAAAGTCTGGCACATCCTGCAACATTTTAAGAGCATAAATTAAAGAAGGTACAAAAGTATTTTTTTGGTGCCATAATGATACAGTACCTAAAGGAAACACTGACCATTCAGCAATCAAAGCAACTTTTTGAGCACCAAAATCCCAAGACTTAATCCTTTTAAATCTTAATCCCTAGGCTGAAGCCAACTAACCTACCCAATAACAACCTTTTCCTTTTCTACTAGTTCACACCAGATTAAAGAAAGTCCTTTGCAATTTTTTTCCCCTAAGGTGATCTGGAATCTTAATAGGGAAAGCTAGTAAGGATAGGAAATTACTGGACCAACAGTCCATATAAATCTTCTGTCTACCAAAATGAGTATAACGCATCCTTCCAGTTATCCAAGCACTTAGATATCTTTTGAATCACAGAATGCTAAAAAGAGAAGAAAAAGAAATAACGTTACCTTTTTATCTTGCACATCCGGAAGAGCAACAACTTCTTCCAAACTCTCTTGCAATTCCAAACGGTATTGCACATTCTTGAACATGTATCCAGTCATCATGACACTGTACATGAGCTGTGCAAGGTTTTCAGCTACCTAATAAAAAGCCAAATGATTCCCCTGAGATACGTAAGATGCATGGAGCAAAATATAACCACGTAACCCCATTGCCCGGAGGCTCCACGCTATGCGCAGGTAAGGGGGAGGGATATTGTACGCAACCTTACCCTTGCATATGCAAAGAGGCTGTTTCCGGATTCGAACTCATGACCAACAGGTCACCAGACACAACTTTACCGCTGTGTCAGGGCTCGCCCTCATGGAGCAAAATAAATAAAAAGGAATAACTGCAATTCAACCCAACTGCGTGGCTCAACATTGCTTATTGGACCATCTTGTGCTAAAAATGCTATTCTTCCAACACCAAAACAGTTGTTAGTATTGATAATATTCTTCAATTAATTCAGATAAGTACAATAGGGGGAAGAATTTATAAAAGGCTCTGAAATTAGGGCTTACAACGCAAAAAGTTAATAAACAGGGGGGGGGAGATGACAGCAAAGGTAATAAGCATACTTTTGAAAGAAAGAAAAAATCAAATTTCTAAAAACAAATATGACTTAATGTGACATGATATAAAAGGGGATAGTGATTGAAAACACAAATTTCAGGGGTAAGTACATCAGACAAAGCAAAGTCTCCCACTCCACAGAAACATTTCATCAAAACAACCAAGAGGTTGGCTGGCCTATCCAGCCAAATATAACCATCATAACATGCAGAATTGCTTATTAAAAATGAAAGTAAAAGTTAAGCAAGAAGAGAAAAAACTTGTAACATCTTACAGTGGTAATTGTTACAGCAAAAAATTGAGGGGGCAGTGTTCCAATCATATTTGTCACTGTTTGTCGCATTGCATCCACAACCTAATCACCAACAAAAGTTTCATTCACTAAGGGTATGGCAAGAAACAATCAACAGCCACGTTAACTCACAATCAAGTAACAGTCAGATAATTGTTCATAGGAAGACAAACCTGTTGCGGTGCTCTTTTCACAAACAATTCCATAAATTCTGGCTGCACATTCTTAACATATTCCAGTAAAATTTCTCTCCTGCTCTTTGACTGTCGATTTAAAAACATTTAATCACTAGTCAGATAACTGCTCAGACAGAGATAGATACTTGTTTCCTGAACAATTTATTTTGACGACAGATCCCCTTTTAATTTTATACATCTACCATAATAATCACTTGGGCTAGGGCATATTATGCTGAAGAAACTTAGTAGGATTTCATATAATGACTCAATAATAAACTATATTGGAAGAGAAATATGAAAGATAAACCACACTAAGTAGCAGGTATACAGACATGAATGCACATGGTCGCCAGTTCTATAGGAGAGTTTAAATATTTGATATATTCATTCATCTATTCGAAGAGGTTTTCATTCACAATTCATGAACTAATTTTTTTTATACGAAAATAATAATATAATATATAATATAAAAAATTAAAAAATGAGATAGGGGTAATACTGAATTTGAAAGAGTAAGAAGAAGTACCAAAGTGCCATTAGGGGTTTTGGAGTCGCCAGCACTGGCGGGGTTGGAATTGTCATTATTGGAGGAACCGTATGCTTCAACTCTGAGACCAAATCTTCCTTTGTACTTTAAATTTCTGGAAAAGCTAATTGATGAGACCGAACGAGATGAAAAGGACACGAGAGAAATCGAAGAGGACGAAGTGGAAGTTGAAGAAGAAGAAACTAAATTAGGTGTGAAGAAGGGTTTCAATGTCAACGAATACATGATCAAATAATATGTTCAGCTGTCACGGAGACAGAGAGGTTTCAGAGTTGGCCTTGGAAGTGGAGCGGCATTCTTCACAGTGATGATGAGGTTCACACGTGATTTTGCACCTGCCACGTACCGATACAGACATTTACCAATAATTTCTATTTTAATGCACTTTTGGATCGAAATTAAGACATAAATATAAGGTTTAATTATTATTTTGCTCCTTAATTTATTTTAAAAGTTTAACTTAATCCTCTTATTATTAAAAAATTAATTAGTTCTTTTGATTTTTTAAAATTATTCAATTAAGTATTTTTATTTTTAGAAGTTTCAATTAGATTCTTTATTTTTTAAAATAAGTTTAATTTGATCTTACTTTTTTTCCATTGCTCCAGTTATTTTTTAAAATAAGATCAAATTAAACTCATTTTAAAAAATAAGAAATTTTGTTGAAATTTCTATAAAAAAAACTAATTAAATTGTTTTTAAAAATAAAATAATTTAATTGAACTTTTTACTAAGAAGATCAAATTAAAATTTAAAAACAAATTAGAGAAACAAAATATTAACTAAGCCTAAATATAACTAACGAATAAACTCAAAGTATTCTTCAGGGTGAAAAAAAAACTCAAACTATTATTATATCTAATTGAATTATTACTTATTTGCTTTTTGACAGATAGTTGGAGTAAAAGATAACAAATTTATTAAGTGATTTATGATTGCAAAACAATTTTATTGAGTAGTTAAATTTTTATTTTTTTATATTATCATTTCATAACTTCTTTCTTCTGTTAGTATTTTTTGATAAAAAATGAAAAATTATTAGTTTAATTTTAATTAGTATCTTAACTTTTATAATGCACATTGCTTAAAAAAAAACTGTTATAATGCACATGACAAATATTGAGGGAATGACTAATTTAGTTAAAAAAAATTGTATCTTAAAAAATTCAAAAAAACTGTTATCATGTTATTAATCTCTAAAACTAAGAAAAACTTAGGTAAGTTTCTAAAAATTTTAGGATTTTATTTAAGTTTCTAAATTTAAAAAAATATTTATGATATTAGTGTGGAATATTTACCGATAACGATTATTCTTGAAAAATCTAATTGATTATCTTTAATGAATTCTTTTATTTTAATCATATTTTTTCATTTACAAGTCTCAAATCTAAAACTTTATTTCAAGAAATCATATCTAATACTGTTAAGAATAATAACTTCTTGGTGTTTTAATTTTGATCCCATGTCAAAAATTTAAGTCACAATAATAACATGTTTTAAAGGTCAAGATGAAAATAAAAAAGAACTAAAATGTAATCCTAAAAAGATTTTAAAACTTATTTGAGTTTACCTTATTTTTCTTCAATTATTTTATTTTATCATATGCAAATGTGGTTAGGTCCCAGTTAGGGTGTTTTCTAGTTATAAGTTTCAAAAGAAAATTAAAACAACCAATTTTTAGTTTTTTAAATTTAGTTTTAATTTTTTCTCTAACTTTTATTAAAAATAGACGGTTGGTGACAATAGTGATACTAGTGTCGATGTTGGTGTTGATGGTCACAACAATGATGTTGATGATAATGGTGATTGTAGTAATGATAAGAGCATCGATAATAATGGTAATTGAAGTGATGATAAGAGTATCAATGGAGTGATGATAATAACAATAGTTGTGTTTCGTGCTAATATGATAATGGTGATGGTAAAACAGTAGTGGTACTAGTAGTAATAGTAACGGATTGTGCTGAGAGTAGTTGTGGTGTACCAATAGTTATGGTGGTGTGGTGATCCTAATGTTGATGGTGATTGTAGGTGTTTGTGATAATGTCGATGGTGGATGAAGACAACATTGACAATGCCATTAGCAATATCCAAGATGCAGTGTGGATGTTAATAGTGATAAAGAAAGAATCATTGTTAAATATAAGAAAAATATGTTTTTTAAAATCATAAATGAAATTCATATATCTGTTTTTTTTAAAATGAATGAAAAAATATTTTGAAATTGAATTAAAAACATTTCAGTTTTATTTTTTTCAAACACATTTTATTTTTAAATTTGTATTTTTAAAAAAATCACAACTACTTCAATTTTTACTTTGACTATTGGAAGTTCTCACCATCATCAACACATACTCATATATTTATTTCCTTTTTGTTTATTTATTTTGTACTTTATTCATTTGTTATGTTGGTCTTGTATCAGTATTCTAATTAATGTTTTATTTCTCTCTCTGCACGCAATTACAATTAAACATATATTACTGTTTATTTGATCGTGTTATTTAGTTATCCATTTATTTTGTTTTATTAATTATTTAGCCTAATTCAATATTTTTTTAAATAAATATAATTAATTATTAATCATATAATAAGCAACTTTAAATATAAATAATTTAATAATTAATTAAAACTAAATATTTTCAAACAACATTCAAAAAATTCAATTATTGTTTATCGCATATAAATATTATAAGCACTAAGTTATTTTATTTTAAATGAAAAGTGATTGATTCGAATATGACTATGTTTTAGAAGTATAATTGGATTCTATATAAAAAAATTATAATTGGATATGACATCTCGAGTATTTTTTTTACAAATTTTAAATTATTTTTTTTAAAATAATTGATCCGAGTATAATTCTATGTGGATCTCTATGTTTTGTGAATATGATTGAATATGACATTTCGAGTGTTTTCATGTTTTTTTTTTCAATATGTAAAATCATTTGTTTATCCAAAACAAGAAAGGATATTAATTCGAACATAATACTCCCTCGACCCTATATTTTACGGATATGGTTGAATATGACGTACTAAATTTGTCCACAATTTTTAAATACATCCAATTATTGTATTTTGAACAAAAAGAAATTGATTTAAAAATGATGCTTTCCTAATAGTATGTTTTGGAAATATGATGTTTCACGTATTCTCAAATTTTTTAAAAATTATCAAATAAATTTATCAACACATATTTTTTTCTCTAAAAAAACTATGTAAATTCAAATTTTCTATTACCTTGGAAGATATATAGGAACAGGTCATCACCTCCCTGCTCCCGTCAAACTAAAATATTTTTCATAAATATAATTTATTCGTCTGGAGCATTCCTTTTCTTCCAAGTAAGAAATATAACATTGAATCAACCTTTTTTTATTTTATCATAAAATATTTAAATAATAGAACATTATTTCCCCAATTTATTTTATTTCAATCACTATTTAAAGATTTTTATAGTAATAAGAAATATTTAAAAATATATATATCATAAAACTATATTTTTTACTTTTTAGCTTATAGTTATAAAAGAATTATTTTTTGTTTAATGCATTATTTATAAGAAAAAGTACTAACAAGTCACAGCAGTTTTTTTCTTTTAACATTCCTTTTTCTCCAAGTTAGGAATATAATACTGAACCGAACTTTTTCTATTTTACCATAAAATATTCAAATAATAAAATAACAATTCCATTTCTTTCTGCACCTTATTTCATTGTATTCCATTTACCAGATTATGTTTTTCTAAAAAGTAATTTTAAAGATGTATAGAAAAGTGATTTATTATTTTATAAACGTTATAAAAAATATAAGTTATTATTAGTTTGGTTACAATTATAAAAATGCAATTTTTTCATTTTCAAAGTTAATTATCATAACAGGTTTTTTTTTCATTACTCAAAACAGATTTTAAAATAATTAAAGATGTACTTTTCCCTATTTTTTATTCTTTTCAAAAGTTTAAATAAATATATTAAAAAAATGTATAAAATTGAAATTAGCAAGTTCTAAGCAGATAGAATTTATTTAAATTTATAAAAATGACCTTTGATATTTTAATAACTCTTAAACTGATTTCGATAATTTTAGTATAAAAAACTTATTAAAATGATTTTTTATGCCAGCAGTCCTCAAGAAATATCAGATTATTTTCTTCCTAAAAAAAATATACCAGCAATCCAGCATGTAAGCAGATACACATTAAACATATTATTATTACATAGAATAGTGGGAGGATCTAAGATTATCCACCTACAAATGCTTTAAAAGAAGGCTATGATGTGAGTAAATAATCCAGGCTTAGTATTTGAGGCAAACAATTAAGATGCTTGTTAATTACCTGAACCACTAAAGCAGCATGTCAAGTTAGCAACAACAAATCTGTAATTTGGATGAAGACAGCAGGGATGCGCGTTGCGTTTTGTTAAAGAAATGAAGAAACAGAAAGACAGCAAGACAATCCACGTGCAAGGGAAATGATGCAAAAATAACAAATAACAACGGAACCAGGTATGTAACGTAGCCTAAGCCAGCAGTGAGAGAAGAAAGAAAGAGCTTAGCCAGTCTCACTCACTCCATTAGTCACGCCAAGCCAAGGCGCTATCATATCAATTCCTCTGCCCCAAACCAACAGATCTATTATCATCACACGCAATGCCATGCTCTAGTCTTGGCCGCTTCAAATTTCATTATTAAATTCTTTTTTCTTTTTGTATATAACGATCATGAAATTTTAATTATTCTCTCGAATTGGTGCTTCTAATAAGCACACAGAAAGCGAGCCAGCGAGCGAGAGAAATGGCACATCAGCGGCGGCGCCAACACTTTTACCAACGATTCCGTCTCATGATTCCGCTGTTTTCCGCCGTCGCCGCCACGCTACTCTTTCTCTTCGCTCTCCTTTCGTTTTTTGCTCCTTCTCCCGTCGAAACCGATCGTATCCACCGGAGACGCCAACACACTTCGGTACTCTCTCTCTTTCGCTCTCGCGAATCGCTTTGTCTGATAATCAATCTAAATAGTTGATCGTAAATTAATTATTGTTTTGTTTTCGTGTGTCTGAAATTATTGTGCAGGTTAACGTTCAAAAGGATGAGACGATTGAAAATTCTGCGTTCCGCGTTCCGGTTAGGGCTTTGATTCTCTGTTTTTTATTTTGAATTTGGCGTTGGTTTCGCGTTTCTCGTATTGGATCTTGATTCCGTAGTTTTTTGTTATTTGTTTTAATTTGATAATAATTACTAGAGTGATGGAGGAAAGTTAGGACGCGATATCTGGAGTTCTCGAAATTCGGAGCACTTCTATGGATGCAGCAATTCCAGCAACAAGTTTCAAAGTGCGTATTATTGTTGGTTCAGTAGTGTGGAGTGATGCGATGTAAAACTTTTTTTGTTTGCAACTGGGATTCGGTTTTGGATATATGAATGCATGATAATAATGACAAATAACTAAGCTTTTCATGTGGCAGAAGTTCAAGTGATTACACAACCGAATCGGTATTTGATGATCACCACAAGTGGAGGCTTGAATCAACAAAGAACTGGGGTAATTCTCTGGGATATTGATATTATTATAGTCAAACAAGGATTTAATACTGCCTTCCGTTTCTATTACTAAAAAATTGTGTTTTTCTGAGTCTGATTTTTTAATTTATAAGCTTATGGTAAATAAAAATGTGAAATGAACTCAAAAAAAAAAAAAAATGGGGAAAAAATGCTTCTGCTGCCTCGATTGGTTTCTGTCATAGATTGATGTGATTGTTGTCTCTTTAAATTGTTTGATGCAAAGCCTGGAGTATGGAAACCAGTGAATCCGTTTGTTTAGTTGCGATGCAAATCAAGATAGAACACTGCAGTATATGATAACTGTTGGTGAATTGCAAACTATCTCCATACTCTGCTATTAATGCCAATCTTTCGGTTTCTGCAACTGGCAGATTACAGATGCTGTTGTTGCTGCACGAATTTTGAATGCTACTCTTGTTGTTCCAAAATTGGATCAACGATCTTTCTGGAAAGATTCTAGGTCAGTTACAATAGTGACACAGATTGCCTGAGCGGTGTCTGCACTTTTGCTATTGTAATTTGATGTGGTTATCAGAGTACTGTGAAATCTTGACATACTTTACTTTTTGCAGTAACTTCTCAGAGATCTTTGATGTTGATTGGTTTATATCATTTCTGTCAAAAGATGTCAAAATTATCAAGCAACTTCCTACTAAGGGTAGTAGGAAAGCATTATCTGCATACAATATGCGGGTTCCAAGGAAGTGTAATGAAAGATGTTATATAAATCGCATATTACCTGTACTCCTTAAGAAGCATGTAAGTTTTTTTTATTTCCTGAAATTACTACTGATGCTAATGTGTTGTGCAACTCACTAGATTCTCTTTGTTAAGTAGGAGATGTAGGAAGTTTACTAATTCTTTTTGATTAAGGACTAGAATCCAAATCTTTAGGAGGTAGATATTATAGTAAGTCTATTCAGGTTGATTAAGGGTGTGTATTGAATTAAGATTTAAAAGACTATTTTAGCATAAAAAAAGTCTTGTGGATTTTAAAGATTATGTAGGAATATTATGACTTATAAGATTTCTTTACAAGACTTTTATGATAGTTTGGATTTTAATGGATTAAGTGAATTTTTAGAAACACATTCAAAATTATAGTTAGTGAAAATAATAATAAGAAATGATGAGATCTGGATAAAAAAAAATCAACATAATTTTTTTAATCTTTTAATAGCTATATTGATTCTAGTTTTATGTCCTCATATACTAATCTTTCTTGTAATAGCATCTTCTCATTCTAACTTTTGAATTTGAACAATAGATTTAAGATTATACGTTGGTTTTCTGATTTTTTTTAATTACTACAATTATTTCATGATAAATCTAATGACATGTTTAAATGGGATGTAATAATAAACATATACTAGAAGATAGTAATGAGGGTGAAAAATTGGTAGAAGGGTTAATGAGTTATGTGGATGACGAAATTAAGGATGACAGTCACGAAAACGTTGCGTTGAGCAAGTGATGGACAATGGACATAGTCAGTATATGGAAAACATGATTAGTTTTAGTATATAAGACAAACATTAATTTATGGTGTATTGGATTAGGATTTCAAAATATTTTAAAAGATTTTTTTTATATAAAACAAAGGGAAAAGTGTAGAGGGGAGAAATATATTTGACATTTTTTTATTCCAAAGAATAGGAAAAATATATATGATACACTCATCTTGAAGAATATTAAAGAGAGAAGAGGGTATGTGTGATGAGAGAAAAGAAAGTTTGGTAACCAATAAAAGAAAAAAAGAAAAAGGTTTAGCAAAATCTCAAGAGTTTGAGTGAGATTGTTTGATTGATATTTTTTACTAAAAGGCCTAATAAAATCCACCGAAACCCTTCTTAAAAAACAATCGATCAAAATTTGTATATTTTTGAATGTCAAAAGACTTTTTATAAGTTATAAAAAATCTTAATTGAATACTATCGAAATTTGTTGTCTTCCTTAAAAAATCTTAAAAGTCTTAAATGGATACCACAAGACTTACTTTTATTTATACTATTTAAAAATATTGATTGAATACCGCAAAACTTTTTTATATAAAAAAAAAGTCTTTTTAAATCCCTTGAAATCCTAATTCGATACACCCCCTAAATGTCTTATCTAAATCTTTTCTATCAGCCAAGCAATCTTATAATTGCACTATTTGCTAGATCCATATCCATTTCCCCCTCATAATTTGCCTAAAAAAATTCAGACAATTAAGATACCATTCAATGTACCGTAAGAGCCATAGATTTGATCCATGTTGCCGAGAAAGCCTACTTTATTATTCAAATTTCAAACCCTGAATAAGTCCTCTACAACTTGTAGAGGACTTAAAATCCAACTTTGTATAAATTGCATGATTTTTATTTTTTTAAATATTCATGGTTTTGGCTATTCACAAGGGAGGTTTTGTGTTCATGAAACTGCAATAGATTTTCAGGAAATTCAGTCAGTGACTAATGTTGTCTTTTTTTAAAATTTAATAAACAAGTAATTAATGCTTTAAATGCTGATAGCTATTTCTGACCACCGTATAAATGGATAACTATTTGAATGTTGGCTTATCCAGGAAAGCTATTTATTTGCTTCATTTTGTGGCAGGCTGTTCAGCTTAGCAAGTTTGACTACAGGCTTGCAAACAGGTTGGATATGGAATATCAGAAGCTGAGATGTAGAGTTAATTACTATGCTTTAAGATTTACCAACCCAATACTTGCAATGGGTGAAAAATTGGTCCATCGGATGAGGATGAGAAGCAAGCATTATATTGCACTGCACCTGAGGTACACTGATTGATTCTTGGTCCTTTATTATTTGTATCTATCCTATTCAATTCACATGAACTGGTATCAATTAGATTCATCAATATGATAACCACCAAAACTCTAGAATATATAGTGTTATACCGATGTGTGGATCCATACTCTCAGTAAACATGCACTAGTGTACAAATGCATGTCAAATAGTTCTTACGCTGCTGTGATACATGCATGAGCATATTTAACATCTCTGCTGGTATCCCTTACCATATGTAGGCCACAATTAAGGTAGGTTAGGGGTGACCACAGGTGGTTTTTCAATAGTAGGATAGTTGAGTTAGTCTAAAGTGCTACTCCCTTATATATTCTTCATTGTATTTTGTAAACATGCATGTGATGACTTATGACAGCATATATATCAAGGAAAGTGCCAACATACTGGGTATTATTTGTAATACAGTATTGCCAATAATTCAGTATTCTAAGATATTGTAGAATTGAAATATACAGATTGTTGAAATGATATAATGATGGAGCAAGGCTTCTTGGAAATGAGACCAAATTAGAATTACCCTAGTCATGTCACTACAAACTTGTATGTTATTTATGCACCGTCATTTTCTAGTATTAGGCATTATTAACCTGTGCATTTCATCCGTTAATTCTGACAAATTTATTAACAAAATATATTTTATATTTTTACTATTTTTTGACAACTACTTAGACTTTTCCCTATCCCCACCTTTGTTATTAATCCTCCTTGCATCACCTTCCCATTACTAGTATCTTCCATTTTTTTTATCTAGGACACTATTTTTTGGAATTTACTTTATTTTGGAATTAGCATGATGGGGAAGCTTTCATACTGGAGTTTCTTATAGCAGTGTTTTCCTGTAAATCCTAAATATTAAACTTTCATAATAAGGATGACTTTCTGCTTAGCTATTTCCTTTGGAAGTCCAACTTCTTATAAAGTCAATATCAATTATTTGTTGCAAGTTCAAGACCACACAAAGCCCTTTGGTCTAATTTTATGCTGTGTTTCTCTGATTCCAAGATTGGTAGTGCCAGCAATAGGAACCCAAGATGGAAATAGAGAAAAGTTTCAAGCTGAAACAGAACAAAGAGAATTAATTCTCCCCCAAAGTGTTTCCACTTCACCAAGAATTTCTCCTTTCTCAGAATTCTTGTACTGCTAAATGCCTTTTTCCCTTTCCCTCTGTCCGAACAATACCACCCACCCTAAAATTCACCTTGTCCTCAAGTTGGAAATGGAGGATTTCCCTTGCATGAGAGTCTCTCTGGTTATCCCCAATAATAGTGCATCTCCCTCTCAAGTTTGGATAATCTCTCTGTCCTTTTTAGGAACCCAAGATGTAAATAGAAAAAAAATTAAAACTGCACAGAACAAATTAATCTCTGCCAAGGGTTTTTCCTTCACAAATGATTTCTGCTTTCTTGTAATTCTTTGAATTCTCTGAATGCCCCGTCCATCCTTATTCCCCCTTATTCATCTAACTAATCCCCTCAAACAAACTAACTAGTCCACTCTAACTAACTGCTGCTAATTGCCTTATTCCCTTCCCCTCTGTCCTAACAGGTTGCCAGTTTGTTTGAGAAATTCCCAAGCACACACGCACATGTTCATAATTTAGACTAAGTCCATATCACGAGCTTAATTTGGATCATTTTACTTGTTGATGCTTGTGTTGATTCTAATTGCACAATAAGCAATGCAATGGCTTTTATACTTTTACATTCAAGATGCAGTTAAATAATAACAGGTGACAAGTGAATAATTTCTAAAATTGATTGGCTTTTTTTGCTACAGATTTGAACCTGATATGCTTGCATTTTCTGGATGTGATTATGGTGGAGGGGAGAAGGAGCAGAAGGAACTGGGAGCAATAAGGAGGAGGTGGAAGACATTACATGTAAATCTCCCCTCTTAAATTTTATTACCAGCCATAATTTATTAGGAGATACTGTAAAATGTAATCACATATTATTTACTTCTAGATAGTGTTTTGATATGCTTGAGTGCACATGCAAAACCATAGGAGTACACAGGACATGTGAACCTAACAGGACCTTTTCATAGATTGAATATCAGTAATGGCTTTTAACATCTGACATTCTTTCACCCTGTTAGTGGCAAGATGCTAAGGAAATACAATTATTTTGTAGAGAATGTTTTGCTGAACTATGTTTACATATGTGAAAACTGATTTACCGATTGGTGAATAATAAATATGAGGAATATCAATATGCAGAAAAGCAATCCTGACAGGGCAAGGAGGCAGGGAAAATGCCCATTAACCCCAGAAGAAGTTGGTCTCATGCTAAGAGCATTGGGATATGGTTCTGACATTCATATTTACGCTGCATCAGGGGATGTATATGGAGGGGAAAGAACATTGGCACCTCTCAGAGCATTATTTCCTAATTTCCATTCAAAAGAGACCATTGCTACCAAGGAAGAATTAGAACCATTTTCTTCATTTTCGTCTCGCATGGCTGCACTCGACTTCATTGTTTGTGATAAAAGTGATGTTTTTGTAACCAATAATAATGGAAATATGGCAAAAATATTGGCTGGACGAAGGTAAGTACCATTTACATCTTTTATCTTATTTTCAGTTGATCACTGATATCTATACCTAATTAGCTTTCTTGGAACTTTCTTGTAGGAGATACTTTGGCCATAAACCAACCATTCGTCCAAATGCTAAAAAACTTTATCGATTGTTCTTGAATAGAAGTAATTCAACTTGGGAAGCTTTTGCTTCTAGTGTCCGTACTTTCCAGAAAGGCTTCATGGGGGAGCCAAAGGAGGTTAGACCAGGTAGAGGCGGGTTTCACGAGAATCCATGGACCTGCATATGTGAAGATTCTGAAGCAGCCAAAGTGGACAAAAATTCACAATCTAGAAAATATACAAAGGATAATACAGCGAAGAAAAATGTAGCAATTGATGAACCAGATGTTGACGATGTGTCTGAGTGGCCAGACATGGATGACGATGATGATGATCAGAATGATCTAGCAGAGAAGGGTACGTTCAATGAAACAATTTCAGACTATGATGCTCTGAACTTCGAGGATCCTGAGTTGGAGGAAATTATATCAGATTAGTGAAGGTGCCTTATTCAGTGCTGATGTACCTGTTGACTTATTATGGCTCTTTGCCCCCATCACATTAAGCAGCTTGATTTGACAGCTGCTTATAAAGCTCAAAAACAGGAACAGAAAAGGCGTGTCTTTCTCAATACTGGCCGAACAATAGTAAAAAGACATCTCAAAAATTTAATCATACGATCATCTTCTGGATTTTTAAGGACATAATGGTCTCAGTTTGATGCTGAATTTTTGGAGTGTTTAGACTTGTACGAATCTGTAAAGAGGTTATCAGAAGGGAGCAATGGAAGTAGGTTAGACGACAACCATCCGAATGTAGCTGCAAACAAAATTGAGTTTAAGTAGGAAAATCTGTATATCTTGAGGAAAATCGTTGCAGTTGATAGACATATCAACAGTGAAGGCCAGATACTTTAGCCGTTTTAAGAACATGGATAAATTCTTTAATATAAGCAGTCACTATGAAAAGTAGATTTGATTTCACAAATTGTGTGCGTGTTGTGTGTGAGGGTGTAAAATGATACTTGAGTGAACTCTGGTCTGACTGAGGAAGGGAAAACGATTCAAGATCTGAAAGGGCTGGCAGTTTGATACAATTGTTAAATCGGGATTCTATTGCTGTGCTTAGCATCATTTACGTGGCACGATCTAATTAAAAGAACACACAAGTGCTAACACTTTTTGTACCAAAGAAAAACATCCAATATTATGACGAAAAATAATGTGAATATCATCAACATTAAATAACTTAAGTGGGAAGCCAAAGGGGAAAAAAAGTAAAAGTAAAAGTAAAAGGAAGAACATGAAGAACATCAAAATGAAAAGAATGAATAAAATGATTGATCCACAATGTTACAAAATGAGTTCCGCTCGTTACGATGGGATCTCCCTAAATTGAACAAATAAATAATGAAGCTTTTTATTAAGTCAGATCTTTATCTTCATTGTGAAGGGGGCAAATCTTCTTCAAGCGAGTCATCATGAGCTTCAGGCGATGGAGGCGAACCAAAATCTAAATTAGGGAAGACACCAGGAGGCCTCTCCCGAGGCTCAATTGAAAGTAATTGGCTTGAATCGCCCACAACATCCGCCCATCCATAATGAGGTTCGGCCCTAAATACGAGTGACAATTAAATTCAAATTGAAATTAGCAACATGCCTATCATTCATAATAACCACACAGTTTGGAATTATTAAGGATTAAAATGACATTTTATAATTTGAGACCTAATACTCATAATTTTAATGATTGATATATTAATAACATACAACTTTTAACTGTCATGTTTCTATTCTATTTTATAAAGTACAAAACATAGAATGAATCAATATTATGTTTCATCCCGTTCTAGCACGTCTATCCAATAGAATTGTTGGGTAGTTGAAAAAAATGTTCTTACTCATAATAAGTTTCCTCATCTACAACTATATCCCAGCTCTCACCCGTTGTGCTATTTCCATACTTATGGACTTTCCTGTTACAGACGAATGCAAAACCAATTAGCGATGCCGCATATAGAATAGAAAGGCAACACTTCAAAAAAGCATTTTGAGGAATTGAATAAAAAACTGGGACATTGGAGACAGATCTACGTAACAATCGAAATCACTTTTATACTGTTACCATGAACAAATAATTCAACTAATGGGTAAGCTTTTGATACCATACCCATTTCCAAAGTGTTCTTCTCCCCAAGTTCTTGACCAACCTGGTAAAAATTAAGAACATTGTGGCATCAAGTTTTTTTTCTTAAAAAAAAAAAAAAGCAAACCAAATATATGTTCGAGACAGATAACTAAGTTAGCAAGCACATAGAAGCAGGAGAGAAAAGAGACCCCCAGAAAGCAGCTCTATGAGGCTGCTTTCCCTTGGAATATGAACTTGGTGAAAAAACTCATATCTGGAAGGCTGAATCAATAAGAGAAGCCCCAATTTACGGACAAGAAAGGGTAATTCAACTCTTCAGAGTCATAGTATACATGATTAATACCTTGATACATTCTATATTTTATTTTTTATATACAAAAAGACAACCACGCTTGATTCAAATGGAATGCAACCTCCAAGATTATACATCTTTGGGAGCACTAGGAAAATCATCAAATGGAATGAGATGATACAGTGTTTCGTTACTGAATGGGAAGACCAAAATATCAAATGAAAGTAGACTTTTCACTAAAATTATATTAATTATAACATACGTTCACTGCTTGGAGATACGTGCCATGTTTCTCCATGTCTTGAACCTATGCCTTTAAAGAATCTCTCCTCCCACTTGTCTCCCCATTTGGTTCCAAGCTCAGTTTCTGCCCACTTATCAGTCCTGTGTAAGCAAGGAGAGAGGAAGCAAAAAGAAAATAAAATTCAGAACGAGAAGTGAAAAAACTTGCAGGCTAAAATTTTGACGAACTTATAAATAGTTCCCTTGTATCCAACGAAATCAACAAATTGCAATTACTCCCTCCATCCTTATTTATAGTTTTGAAAATTTCTTGTCCCTTTTAATAAGACTTCATTTCAATTGTCTTGTGTCTTAATTATTTTTTTTGACTAAAATGGCCTTATTTTAATCCATAATTGAATGCTACTCTGAATTTTAATCCATAATATTAAGGGTGAATTTGGAAAAATATACAGACAAATTTAGAAAAATATTGTAATGACAGACAAATTTAATGTTAATACCTAAATTTAACCAACCTTCTTAATAAACGTAAATTAGTCAACAACGTCTTGTAAATAGGGACGAATGGAGTATATAGTAAGCAAAAAATGGAAAAAGAACAGCTATGGCAAACTAAATTTAAATTGAAACACTGTTGTGGTCCTGGAAAAAGTATATCATATTTCAACACTTGATAATATCCATTGACATTAGCATAAATCAAAATCAATCTTACACCAATGAATAACATTTTATTTTATAAGATAAAGTTTCACAAAATCCACTGTTGAGGATTGTGCATGTCATGCTCATTAATTCCAAGTTAATTTACATCCACCAATAATGAAGATCCCAGCATTTGATCACATACTTGTAGTCATTTAATCTTTTTAAAATTTAGTGCACACAATAAATATAATAATTCGATAATGGATATTAAAATAAAATTCAATGGTTAGATACATCAAATCATATTCTATAATAAATTATTTAAAATTAGACAATATAATTGTGGCAATCCTCACTCTTCTAACCACACACAGTAGCTGCTACAAGAAATGAATAAGCTATTTTCCAAAAATATCTAGTACATAGCAACCTGAGATTGTAAATGACAGTTAAGCAAACTCAGTAGATGGGAAACTCAGAATACGAACCATTTGAGAACAGATCCTCTTCCATCATAATGCTCTCCCCACTTTTCCCACCATGATTGTTCATTCAGTCTACCGTACTTATGTGCCCCTTTCTCAGTCCAGCCTTTAGCATCATACTTTTCCCACCTAATCAAATTGAACAGAAACAGAAACTTTAAATGCATTAGACACATTAATAATGCATAGACCCCCCCCCCCCCCCCCAACAAAAGGTAAAATACATCATCTTACCATTTTTCATACCATCCAGCATTTTCAATTCCTGATTTTGCTTGTTTTTGTGCACTTCTTTCTATTCTTGCTATGTTACTGCAAATTTAAACATGCAAGGCATTGTGTCAAGAATTCAGAGGTTTTACCTATTCACAACAAGCAGAGAAATATAATGACCTCCATTCATCTTGATGAAGATTTTCCTGCCATGTTTCCCACCAAGTATCCCCCTCAGAATTTCGACCAGATTTCTCCACACCTGCAAGAACTTATAAAATTAATTAAATGCACTATTAAGTCACAACATTTAGATTTGTTGGAGATACCACATTGTCTCGTGATATGACCAAAAAAGTGTATATAAGTGGAGGGTAATCCTCACTCAATGAGTTAGATTTTAGGATTGAGTTAGGCGCAAATCCAAATACTATGATAGTATCAGAACTTATCCTAATGAATGTTATTGGGCTTATCAAGCCACCCATTATCAAACTATTTGCAGATATCCAGTCCAACAAACTTCACGCCCAAGATGTCTAAACCTAGGCATGAGGAGTGTGTTGGAGATCCAACATTGTCTAGTGATATGATCAAAAGTGAACTTCATAGTGCTATAAAGGGTATCTTGGAAGAGTTTCAAGATGTGTTTCAAGAACCACAAGGGCTACCACCTTCCCAGAAGCATGATCATACCACTGTGTTAAAGGAAGGAGTTGAAATTCCAAATGTAAGGCTCTATAGGTACCCCACTACAAGAATTAGGTGCATTGCACCTATTCTTCCTTCTCCTATACAGGGGTTTAATCACAGGCTTTCCATTTTGGACCATTTCATAAATCAAATGTCATTTTTACCTGTGCATATAACCATAGACCAACTAAATGTTATTAACAATCAGTGAACTTAAAAAATATCTAGAATTATGCTTGATGTGCTAATAAAATGTTTGAGCAAGGGTCCAAAGGTAAGTTTGAACCCCTCAAACTATACTTTAATCAGGACAATCATGTACTTCTGCCCAGAAGTAATTCTGCACTGGCCCCAAATGCACACTTAAGAATTCTTAAAAGTATATAGTAATTTCAGGCTGCTATTGCTATATCAAACATAAAGGAAGAAACATACCTAGCTCCTTATATCCAGTCCAGTCACTCTTCTCCCACCACTGTCAATTAGATTAATAAAGCCAATTAAATGAATCCACCTGGGGTGTGATACTAATAAGATTATGAATATTGTCAATCTAACATATTAAAAATGAATCCACCTGGGAAGACATTTGATCAGGTTATAAAAAGGAGTTTTGTTAATATCAGCCTATAGGACTGATTTTAAGTAACTAAAATTAGATAGTATTTATTACATAAAAAATGCAAAAGTGCAATAAATGCTTTCTTTCCCAATAAAAACTTTCCACTATTAATTGCTTAAAATCAATCCTAATGCAAAACTGACAAAATATCAAAAAACCAGCCTACCATACTCCCAATAAATTCACCTTGAAATCATACTTGATTCAGCTACAGAAGAATTATATCCAGATTTTCCATGAATAGTTCAAAAATAAGAAAAAAGTAATAATTTACAAGGAAAGAAAAATTCACATTATGACTGTTGATAATCAGATTTGAAAATGATAAAAATATTGCAGATTAAAGAACTCTAAGATTTTTCCAAAAAGTTTCACTGCTATGGTAATCCAAGGGCAAATAGAAATATCCCTTATCAGGAAGATCTGAAGATTATCATTTTTATAAGGTTACTTGGCACTAAATACATGTATATTATGAATAGCTTAACTAACTTTCAAATTACGAGAGCTATTCATATAGTTAAAATAAGTTTCTAGAAATATTCAAATACAGTGCCGCTCAATACTTTCAAGGTATGTGAAAGGCTTACACATCAAGACTTCTTATTACATTCAACAATATTTGGCATACTAAGACATTTGTCTAAGCTACAGTTCTATTTAACCCAACCGGTGAGACATTACTCTAGTCCTCTGTCTTTAAAAGCAAAAACATGAAGTATTCAGCTATAAATTTTCATTATTACTGATTTTACCATAAATCATTTCTCAACAGAAGGTTAGCACAGATCATTTTATGATCTACAGTTTGGAAATTAAGATCATTCCTTTTTATTTGGTACAAAAGATTGGTCCTCTATCATAGTCTAATGATTTCTTTAAGCTAACAATGATAATTAAAGGTATCAAACAAGATTATATCTGATGACTTGGCATAAAAGAATTGGAAGATAGCTTTCATTCAAAAACTTGTGTTAACATAAAATGCTATCATAGATTTATTCCCAAATTTTATTTATTTTATTTTAAAAAAAGCACTTGGACATTTAAATATTAAAATTACAAAATACCGTTTCTTTCCATTCTGAGGAGCCATCATGCGATTGACCACCCATTCTTGTCCATCTACATTTATATCCATTTTCACCCAGTTCTTCCCCACTTTCTCTGTACCAGGTACTCCCATCTTCGTTAGTGCCAGACTCATTAACATTTTCACTTAACAAGCTGATACCCCAGTCTTTCTCAGTTGCTATACCAGTGTCTGTGTAGGAACGGGTGAACACAGACAGACATAATATTTTAAAATTCCATGATTGACCAATGGAAAACATCTACAAATGGCCTTGATTAATGTTTCAGACAGGTATAAAGCAGTAAGGATATAAATCATAAATTACCTCTTTTGGGGGGCGTATCACGTGACTGTGGGCCAGAATTTCTTGGGGTGCAACGAGGAAAGAATTTTTCCTGCTTCAGAAATGATCTGCTGCCATCATGGCATAAAGCAGCACAGCCATTAAGGAAAAAAAATCAGCTGCCACCATAGGTTGTAGGAAGTATAAACTACAGCCGATTAACATTCAATCATATAATCTCTTCATCAAACCGTGTGACGACTAGAAAGCATAAACAGAGAGGAAAAATGAAGCAAGCTTCATCCTTCCTTGCTTTCAAATGTAGGTCAGAACACTTCAGCACCATGTCATTATTAACATCTAGATAAACTCCCTTTCAAACACGCATAATAATTCAAATAGAATTGACCTATTTAAGTGTACATAATGATATCAACGTTCACAATTTCTGCATTCAACTCAATATTACAAAAAAATTATTTAACCTCGTTGGCCATTTTGCTTAACCTAATTAAGCGTTCAAGTCCCCAATAAGGTCGATGCATCATAATTCTTACATACTGGACTGGGTTAATGTGTAAAAAACTACTCTCGTCTCACTCGTACAATTACAAACCAGAAATGGTCATGACAAATATCTTACCTATTGGTTCCAAAAAAGTTAGAAAATATGAAAGAGAATGCCAAGAAAAGGATAGCAGATCTCTCAATTAATTATCTTAATGATTTCACATGCATTGCTATTATTATACACTCCACTACCCAGGGAATCACCACAAGTTACATTTCAAATCGCTAATAAACTTGTCAGTACATTTGACTAATTGAAAACGAGCAGGTTATCGCTAATCACTAGTGCATGAACATTTCAAATCGCGATAAAAGACTTGTCAGTACATTTGTATCGGTAATGAAAGCAACTTCAATTCAACCAACTACAGATCCAATATCATAAGAAAACTGCAGATAAGCACATTCTTACTATTACTATCCTTTCATTTTTTTTTTCAATTTTCATCAGTATAGAGATTCTATGGAAGACGCAAAGTTCTGAAAGCTAAATATAGAAATGAATTTCCATGCAAGGAACTCAATAACGATTTTAATTATAAACGTACGGTGGAGAAGCAAAAGGCATTGCGGCAGGGGAGGCCTGAACCCTCACTCTGTGAATGTGAGGGGGTTTTTTGGTGTCGAACCTCCGTTCGTCGTTCTTATCACCGCCGTTGCCAGGTCCACTCGTTCTGCGAATCGGAGTAACCGAGTCGGAACAGCAACAGCGTATTGCGCCATTACCGAGTCGAACTCGGTCAGCGTCGAAACAAAGCTTTCTACGCTTTCTGGGACCTAATTCGAGCACGTGGCTCTTAGGAAGCAGAGCGGCATTCAGTCGCGTTACTCTAAGCTTGAAATCAAACTGCGTCGTGGAGAAGCCTCTAGAACTCGCCGCCATTAATGAATGCCAAATGACATTGACGAATTAAGCGACTAAAGATGACAAGTGCAGTGCAGTGTGTGACTGAGTTTTTACCTTTCGCCCTTTCACTTCTCTCTCAGCGAGTGCTTAGAGGATAGCAATGCGAACGAAATTGAAATTGAAATTGGAATTGGAATTGGAGCGATATTTGTTGAGTGAAAGAGAAGAATGGCGTGATAGAGAGTGAGAGGAAACGTTGTTGTTTTGAAGCATTTGATCGGAGAGTTAAAACGTGGAAATTGAAGAGAAGAGAGAAAGGGAGTGAGTGGTAAAGAAAAGAAGGGAAGAGAAAGAGAGAGGACGATGAGATCAGATCCGGGCTGGACTTCGATCATGCTTCCAATCCCAAGATTTACTTGCATATACATATACACGTGAGCACATGGGTCCCACCAACCCTTACTCCACTTGGTCTCGCCACGTGTCATCTCTTCAACCGCCATCTGTATATTTAAAAGATATGAATAAATAAAGTAGATAAAATTAATTGTATGAATTAATTAAAATATTATATTATCCTCAAAAGTTATGTCATATCTTAAAAAAATCAAAACAAAACATCTTATAAGAGTAAAATGATATATATTTATTATCTAGGAGATAAAAGTTGTTATAGTGAGACCCACCACATGTAAACTAAACTCTCTTACCAAATATGCAAGAATTATTTCACTTTTCTTAAAATTATTTTTCTCTAGCGAACATAACATAAAGGATGGTTTTTTTTTTACATCCAAAAAATAAAATAGATGAGTTTCATTCTCCAAATTGTAAATTCTAATTATCAGAATATGAGTACATTAACATACATAACTTGAAGAGTCAAACCCTCCATCTTCATTTTTAATATTGAGAATTTTAAATACTTTTTCTTTCCTCTTATTTAGAAATGAATTTCAACACCATTCTTGAAATTGGTCAAATTTTTTTGTCAGTGGTAAAGAAAGTGCATGAAACGTACTTCTAAAAAAAACTACAATTGAGAAAAAGAGGAGAGTGGAAATTTTACTCAAATTAGGAATTTAGAGCATAGGAGTTGATATTTTAGATATTTTGATGTTATATTTAATCAAAATTATTATTATCTTAATAATTATAGAATAAAAATGTAATAATTATTAAATGAAATTTTAATTATTACTATTAGTAGTTGTACTTCATCGGTCTATGTCCATCGCTTTGTGACTTTAAACCTCTTCATGTTTATGTATTTGGGTCTGAAAAAATTATTTATCTCATCGGTCATCAATCAATTATCTTATGAATCATGACCTAACTCACCTGAGTCCATGTTGGTTGGTACATGACCTTTCTCACACTAATAATAGTGAACACTTTAATTTCTATGGGATGCAATAATCGCCCAAGAAGCAACTTTACAAGATACCTATAATAGTGATTTATGGGGAGTTATGGACTAAGAATGACCTTTACTAAGCAATGAAGGAGGTCGGGTGAATAAGAAGTCCTAAGATAAGTCTAAGATGACATATTATAGTTGTCTTAGTTTAATATTCTTGAATTAGATTTGTTGAATCCTATGTACTATTTAGTTATAGGAATAATATTAAAATATTATCAAAGATAATCTATCAAATTTTTTATAAAAATTAATCATTAACAAAAATCCATAATATTCTATATCAACTATATGATTTATGAAAATAATAATAATAATAACTAATTAATTCAATCGTGCGAGCGAATCCTCTCATCTCATAGACTTTCCAAAGACGAGAGAATCCACAAATAAGATATTCGGCGGATAACGTGGCTGTAGGGACATACCGACACGACAGAAAAGGCAAATAAAGTCGACTTGAATCAATCCCCGTTGGAAAGCAAAAGTCTTCTCCCCTTATCCACGTCTCGGCCCCAAGTCTTAATTAAGTCTAGTCAGTCTAGTCACTGAAAATTGCTTGCACCTTCCCTTCCACCCTTTGTTTAACGTTGCCTGGGCACGTGTCTTTCAATTTCGCCACGAGGACATGTCAAAGCACCTGTTGACCATGAGAATAAAATTGGTGGATAAGAAGCTGACTCAATCTGAGAGCAAGCTGACGTGGTACTAGAAAGGTGAAAGAAAACTCATGGTCATTAACCTCTTCAAGTGGAAGCCAAAAACAAATCACCTACCAAGTGAAATCTCTCTGATTGCTCCTTGACTAGGAAACCAAACAATGTTATATGATCCATTTCAGAGCGAGAACAAGAAGGGCGTAGCCGCATATGGCAATGGAACTCAACGTTCCTATATCTTCCTCTTTCGAGGGCCACAATTAACGTAGACTAGCTAATCCAAAACAAAGAGGGAACAAATCCAATTTTAAAGGATTAGATTAGGATGTCCCTGAAGTGACATCTATTAATGAATATGATGGATTGCTCTCTTTAAACTAGTATTTTCAACAAGCATTGTTGCCAAGACTTCGAAGCGTAAAAGCCAAATGCTCAAATCTTTATTCACCACAGACGCACGCCAACTACATGGAGTTATGGACAACAAATGATTTCCAATGTAATAATTTCGGTGACTCAGTTTTGCACTTGGATAGTAGGTCTCGATAACAATTGTACATCGATCAAACAAACTAATCATAGCGCGATTGATAAAAATAGGACATCTACATTCTACAACGTCACGTCGTTCACGAATCTTACTAACACAAAAGGTGTAGCGGCTCAGCCTCACCATTTTAACCAATGACCAACTAGTTATACATTATAAATTAATGGAAAATATTATCTCCTTTAAAATTTTGATGCATACATTATGTTCAAATAATAGTAGAACCATACATTAATTGGCAAGGGGCGGTTCTCTCCATTAGCTATAACGACACTCAGCCAATTTCATATAGGAACTTTCTGTTTCCCAATTACAGTCGATTTATTACCTTTCCACGAAGACATTAGAGAACAAACTCGAGAGATAAAGAACGAACTTGCATGAACTTGTAGTTCTATAGATATACAACGACTCCATGAATTACATGGATGTCAAATCAAAGAATAAGTTAGAAACAAAATCCAGCCTAAAACAATTCAACGTTGAAAGATTTAAAAAAAAAAAATTAAACCAAAATGTTGATTTCTAAGCTATCAATGCTTTCTCGTTAAAGATGTAATGCACATGTAACATTAAACCTGTCCAGCCTCGTCAAACCCAGCAACGGTGACATGATGGAATAAACATTTGGGTCTTTCAGTCATCTATTTATCTGAAGACCCGAGAGGCAGAAAATTACCGACATACGAAACAAGATGACAAAGATGGCAATTGGTGCTGAACTTTATTTTTTGGAGATGAAAGGCTTAACTGATTCTACAACAACCTGTTTTGAGAACGAAATGTCAAATTAATGTGATGATTATTGATAAATGTAGACAACTAAATTGCACTATCGAATTCTTATCCATGCTTTTGAGAAAGTCACTGATTTAGATTGTCATTATACTCAACCCAAGGCCTAATCACGAGGCAAATAATAAAACAAGCAATTATACTTTTGTTGATAAATATAAGTATTATTTATCTAAGTTGTATGGTCTTATTGCATAAAAAAAAAAAGTTGTATGGTCTTATGACCACATGCATGCTATTAGCTCCCTTATTAGCAGGAAAGTTCATTTACCAAAACGGAGTGTGTAACAGTAAGATGAAGAAACTGGGAAAATTAGACACCAAAAGAAGAATTTTATGTTTTATGCATTTTTTTTTTCATTAAGAGAATTTATCATCTACCATTGAGAATTAGCCTAGATTTACTTGTAGTCTTACCCTTCCATCATAGGATAATGATGCAAAGATCCATGGTTCACAAGAACTCCATGCGAGCCCTGTAACATGAATAAAATATTCGTGAAGAAATGTACATGTGAGCTTAAAAGTTAAAACCATGTAAAAATTGGCAAAAGAAGCAGAAGCTACAATTATTTGCCTTTTCGGAATGTGGATCAAATTTGAATGATGTAATTCTAAACACAACTAAAGATCATGGATTGAAAAACTTAACCTCTTACCATAAATGTTGTCTTCATAATCACTGTACGCATTAAGCAATGGATCAACCCATCGGGCAGATGAATTGGCTTGTCTGCTAAAAAGTAAGCATAGATGAATAAAAAGTAGTCCTAAAATAAATGTAATATAGTAATATCTTAAGATAATAAGATGACCTTTCAGTTGTTAACTCATCATGATTTGTTGAGGCAAGCCACAAGTTGACAGTCGAATCCGTACCAGCACTCTGTAACATCCACATTCCATGAAAAATAAGTAAATATCCCCTACATGATAATTTAGTATGCAGACTACCTTTGACCAACAAAGGGCACCCCCAAGAGATTTAGAAGTCATTAAAATGCATGTTTGTATGGATGCACATGTGGGTGTGGGAAAAAGCTTCTCTAAGGCAAGTTTATATCTAAAGTAAGCAATTAAGGGTGTATCCACCTTCAAATTTTAGTTGGATAAGCTCACCATCCACTTTAACATAAATCAAGGATCAATACACCCTTCGCTTTAGAAACAAGCTCACTTCAGAGGATCTACATCCCTCTGTCTCTGTGTGTGTGTGTGTGTGTGTGTGAGAGAGAGAGAGAGAAAGAGAACCAAGATCATTCCATCATACTCTGGGTTACACTTGACAGTCCAAGTCCTAGCAATACAAGTAATACAGACTGCCAATCAGATGTCAAATGATATCAAATAGTATATTTTAATTTTAGACAATTTTTTAACAGAATAAAGAAAAGTTATTTGTGCTTTAAAAGTATGATTGTAACAACATATGGTAAGCACTGAAAATAGAGCAGTAATTTCCCTCTCTGCTTTCATTTTTTCCACAACAGAGATGATTGAAAATTGGAACACAGTAGGATTCTTGGATTGGGAATATAGCTAAAATACAAAAATCAGCGTTGCAACTGTACATGGTAGGTACCAATGAGTATGTCCTGGAAGCTCTTGGATGGGAACTTTAGGTTTTCTTAGATCCCAAATGTGTATCCCAGACTCATGTTCTGCAGTAACCTGTACAAAACATAGCAATTCCATTTTGCCAACATGAACAAAAGGTGGCAGAATATGACTATATCAGAAGGCAGTTGCTACTATAAACTCAATGAGCAATAGACGTGAGAAAAAACATGTAATGCAAGTCAGAGTATTTTAATACTTGGAAAACAAAAACAAAAATAGTTATCTATGATGTGTTAATTTGAATCTGTAATTGAATGTGAGAGAAAAAATGCTGACAATCCATATAAAAGCATTGGTGAATTTCAGAAAATGTTAAAGAACACATTATCACAAAACACATGATGAAAACAGTTTTAAGGTACAGTATATGCATATTATAATGAGGATCACAAATTTCAACTCTTACAAGTATGTGCTGCTTTTGGGGATGATAATCAACACTGCATACATGGGAACACTCGATTGACATAGTCTTCCTGTGATTCAAAGAATCCTATTAGTAGACATGAAATTCCTAGAGGTACCATTCCAGACAAAAAACTAATTGGTTTCAGGGGGATGTATATTTGTCTCCCAGCAACAACAACCCCCCCCCCCCCCCCCACACACACACACACCCAATCCTAGTTGCAAATACATTCACTTCCAAAATTAAACAATATTGAATAATTTTTCAGGATGCCTAAGATCATATTACTGCATAATTCAAAGTTCAAAAAAATTAAATCAACTCCTTTCCTTGTGAGAAAATAAATGAACAAATGCAACCATAAAATCACATTTTTGTTCAATGTGGTGGAATATTATCATATCATGAACTAAAATAAACTAGTTAAAAACTGAATGATGTTATATGAACATTACATACTTCATTGTTCTGACATCCCAAAATTGGAGATATGATTCACAAGTTGCAGCAACAGAACTCACATCATGTGGATCCCATGCCCCTCCAGATAACTTGTGCAGCATTCCAGCTGAATCTTGCGATTGTACCTGTTTTTTTGCTCGAATTTATTGCAAGATGGTGGAAGAACTAAGTCAAAATCATCAAAAGTTTCAGGCATTTACAAATAGTAGTGACCATAATCACACAAGTCTATGATTAAGTCCCAACTAAATCTTGAGTCCTAAATTTCTGAACTACAGTTACATACAATATTATTTAACACCAACTTCCCAGAAAACTTTGTGGTGTTTGACTTGCAATGAGATTGGAAACTAAAATCAATATCGGATTTTCAAACCCAAATACCCTTAAGAGAACAAAATTAAATCCATTATGAACAATGTGTATGGCCCACTACCGTCACTTTTATCATCAACTTAATCATCACAGATTTGTTTTAAGAAGTCCATTGACCTATATCTTCACTCATCTTCAACCATTCATTTTCTATAATGCCTCTCATTCAAATAACTTCACAAGATTCAGTAACAAAAATCACATGATAATTGTTCATATATGATAATTCAAGGAACGTATATTGTTAAATATATCTCCAATTACCTTTGAATTTTAAATGCCTAGATAAAAGAGAAAAACTAATTAAATATTTCTCCAATTACCTTTGAATTTTAAATGCCTAGATAAAAGAGAAAAACTATCTACTTCATTTTTGCACAGGATGAAATGATCTTTCATTGTTTACTTTCTCCAACACATTTTCTTCCTCTTCCTATTTAGGATTCATTAATTCGTTCATTATAACAAATGATGGTAACTTGAATAATGATAACATGTTATTTTGTACTAACATGTGTTTCCTGTATGTACATATGAAAAAAAAAAATGTATGTATTTGTGTCACAAAAGGTGTAACATGCCATGAAATTCATACCAGTGCAGTTTTCTCTGAAACGTCTAAATTCCACAAGTACAGGTTTTCCTCATTGATGCTGATCAATTTATCATGTCTTCCAGATGGCCACCATAGAATACTGTTAGGTGGTGAATATTTAGTAAGGAATAAAAATTCAAATTCAAAGTGTTTAATAAGCATATAGTAAACAGGAAGATTATTAAAGATTGATGAATAGACTTAATTACATTTTTTATCCCCCCTAATACTTTTACAGCAATCAAACGCCTCAATTTTTCATATGAATCTAGTGTCCAATTACATACAGAAGTTAGTGACAGCCAATGATTTACATATATGGCATGACATGACATTTTACTGAGTCAGGCTCAAGCACCTTAATGGACCCACTGGTAGATTTAATTTATTTAAATATATCATTTTATTATACTTAAACGTGCCATTGTCTATTTAAATTGGGAATTAATTAAGTCAAAGTCACCGGTTAGTTCATTAATATATAATTCAGTACAATGCCATGCCATATATGTAAATTACTGGTTACATCACTAATTTCTATTAGTAATTGAACAACATGCTAATGTAAGGATCTGATTGCTTTAACTAGAAAAAAAGGAGAGATTGATTACCTCCAAAAATTATCAGTGGCAATTCGGTCACAATAAAGGAGCTAAAAGTGCAATTAAACCTGAATAATAGAAGCAAATTTTCCGGGTGATAGCTAAAAGTTGTAGTCCAGTAGTGTAAACTAGAGAAATGACACAATGCTTAGTAGTTAATATCAGCATTTAACTATCTCCCCCACATATAAACCTAGGAAAATGACATAGCACATAATGAAAGCCAAACTCTCTAAAAACATCGTTCCAGAGTCAAGAGCAAACGGGAATTGCAAGCTCACCATTTAATCTTGCCAGAATCAGTGTCAAGTGAGGTAATTCTCTCTAGCTGAGGTGAATTTAACTCGCCATATAGCTCGGGGATCTGCCATATTGCTGCCCCATACGTTTCACCTATAAATAAATAAGAACATAAAGGTAAGCACAAGTCTTCCTAACCTAACCAAGAGCCTTAAAATGTAGCACAAGCAATCTCAACATACGGGAAAACACTTACAATGTGAAAAGGTTAAAAGAAGAGGTTAATTACCGTTAGAGTAGACGGTTGAAAAGATCCGTTGATCAAAGGGACAAGAGACAAGGTCCCAGATCTCGTTTGGGTGAGAGAACAATCCCTCGCAAAAGAGTTCAGTTCCACTCGACGAAAGCCGAATCAGATGTACCTATCATGGAACGATTCACTCAATTAATTTCTACAGGGATCAAACTAGAACAATTTGTGAGTATGAACCTCATTTTCTTCTTTGAGGCTGAGAGTGCCGGCGAGGAAGCTAGTGTGATCTGTGTCTGCTTTAACATCCGATATGCATCTAGCCTATTATATCAAAAGAGTATAAGAAATGGAATAGTTAATTAGATCGATGCACAAAATTTGTGAGGGTTTTGTGCGTTGGACCTGATATTTTAGACCGTATCCGATGCCTGAAGACGCAGCTTGCATTGCTCTTTCTTTTTCTTCGACGCGGAATCTACTACTACACCCGCCGTGCGACACCTCAATACAAAGTAGAGTTGTTCACACCACTGCCCAGTGCCCAGAGAGACAGACTTAAACACGGAAAATGGCAACGCCGTTGCTGCTCGCTGGGTTCGCGGTAGTTACAATGGGCTTTAAGCAGAACACTAATCATTAAAAAAAGGCCCATTAAGCATTTTAGGCCTCTTCCTAAAAAAACCCATGAAGCCCGTTATGCATAATACAAGGAAAAAAGAAAAGAACAGAAGGAAAGAATCACCTGATAAAGAGAGAGAGGAAAAATATATAGAAGAAATTTTGGTGAGACTTATCCCATCGATGCTCAGGAATCAGGAAATAGTCCTTTTCAGTTTCATTCACTACGTACCAATCACCTTCTCCTTCCACCAATCTTCAGCCTTAAAAAAGGTGCAAGAAATAATACGGCATTGGAACGTTCTATGGATCAGATCATGTTTTTCGTAATTCTGTGCGTTTAGAGTAAGTGGTGCATGTCCTCTTAACCGCTGCATGGTGACCACTTAATCCAGAGCGAAAATAATGGGTGATGGGATAAATTTATATTCGCTCAAACGTTATCGATATCCTATCATAATATCATTACTTGCTGAATGTAAACGTGGTATTGAATAACTGCAGAACCTATTTCGGCCTTTTATGGTGATGCATTGCATGTCTTTTGTTTCTTTGAACAAAACTAAAAAATAATTTGGCCTTTTATAAGTTTTATTATTTCATTAAAATTCACTTGTCAATTGTGATTTGTTAAGTTCTGATTGTTGAAATAGATAGTTAATACATCGATCCAATCCCATGGTCCCCGCATACCTCACTTTACATAATTGCATGTGGCGTTCGGGCGAGCGCGTTTGCTTCAGTATTTTCAGAGAAAAAAATATAAATATGTATACAAATCTTAAGATAATTGTATAAAATTTTGAAAAAGTAAAAATTCTTTAGTATTTTTCATGAGTTTAAAAGAAAAAAATATCTGAAAACAAATATGCCATAAAAAATATTTTTAACAAATTAAAATTATATATAATCTAATAATTCTATTTTCTTTTAATTTTCCCTATCTTTATAATCTTTTTTTACTTTTTCATGCAGTGTTTTTCGTATTTCCGCTCAAAGACTATAACACCCCGTATGTATCCGGTTGTTAACATTCAATTATGATCGTTAAGCGTAACAATTAATTAAAGACAATTAATTATGAAGCAACTAATGCGATGACGTCATCATACGTCCATAATAAAAAAAAGTTGTGCATTATGTATGATAAATCCTTATCAAAATACAATGATGTACATCGAGGTACGTTAGGGCCAGGGTACAAAGTACATATATATACATAACAAAATATGAGCCAACATGCTCTCAAAATAAAAACTAAGATTTACTCAGAACCCCCTTCCCTGACTCGGCTTCTTGTCCCGGGATTCATCGGACTGCATCTCTACCCGAGTCTCTTGCCTCGAGATCCACCATCATCTCTCTCTACTTGTCACCTGCAAGACATATTATTCCCCAACCGGGGTGAGATATAATCTCAGTAAACTCCGGGTCCTTGGAGGTTTCTCCTCTCCCAGGTTCACTTTTCACGATACATAGCATCAAAACAGACATCATATAATCTAGTCAACCCTACTGTCATAAGACGCATCACATGTATATAACAACACATATATAGTAAGAGAAGATCATCCACTTAAGGGCACATTCTCCGTATATCGTTGCTTGAGGAAGATCATCCACTTAATGACACATTCACTTAGGGTTTTTCGCAGACATTGCCTGAGGAATATCATCCACTGAAGGGCACATTCTCTCAGGGTCTACTCGGACGTATATGGCACTTCCAAGAGAGGATCATCTACTTAAGGACACACTCTCTCAGGGTTTTCATAGATATTAATTGACCACTTAGAGTTGTTCCACATAACTTTGGCTCCAAGGGAAGTTCATATTTAGTCAATTCTACTGGCCAAAGAATCTCATCAATCATACAACATACCAACATAGTGTGCATCATATACATGTTCTCAAGTAAAAAGTAGTAACACACAATTTCAACACCATATGTATCATGACATACAACAATCATCACTCACTTGGAATATGATGGAACATAGTCAAGGGAAAAACTCTCAAGAACGGAGAGCTTACAAGCTCTGAGTGTTACCCCAGTTCTCCAGGTCTTGTGGTCACAACCACCTATACCTTCTGTATCACGTTCTGCAAAAACATGCAAGAACACAATCACAGTTATCAACCGTTGCATGCAAAGAAACAATATCCTTTTTCCCCAGAACCCAAGTATAGTTTTCAGTTCTAGCTCAAGAGGGTCATAATACAGCTCAAAACAAACCTCTAAAAGAATCAGTAAAACGGAAGTGTCTCATCTCTACGACACCTGAGAAGACTTAGAGGACAGCTTCTCCAAGCTCGAATGTCCTTAAAAAATGTCTTCTTTCTTCAGAGTCAAAACTCTGTGAGAATTCTTGGAGAAGACGATATCTGTGAGAGTTCTTGGAGAAGACGATATCTCCGTCGGAGGGTTTCTGAAAGAAACTAAGGTTGGAAACTAGCTTTAGGATGGTTCCTCTCTACTTCCAAGTTACATGCAAAAGGGTTCAGGGTAAAGGTGAGTGGTTATGAAGTTTCTATCACTTGGAGATGGAGGAAACGGAAAGAGGAAGAAGACGATAGAGTTTTCGTCGAAATGTAGTAAAGTGGTCTATTTAAATGACCCTGGCGCGTGTGTCACGCGCAGGGCCGTTCCTGAAAATTCTTTGGCCCGGGGTAAAGTGAAAAAATGGGCCCCTGACACACAAATTTTTTGAAATACAAATAATATTAAAAGATATAAGAATTGGTTACATCCCAAATAATTTCAAAACTGTGTATTAAAGATACATATAATGTTTTATAAGAATTTGTTACATCCCAATTTTTTTTTTTTACTTAAGCTAACAAAAAAATTTTGGGACCCTGGGCGGGCTCCCCGTCTGTCCTGGCCCAGGGCTGGCCCTGGTCACGCCCCAAAAGTATCAGATGTCAAAAACATAACTTAGTCAACATACGCACTCGTTGTCGGGTTCAGATCACTCACCAAAAGCCTACCTTGGGCAACACAGTAGTAGTAACCCCGATAACCTTGTGCAGGTTCATGGTATCAGCACAAGCGTTATATGTTTTTAATCGATGACAAACGCTTATGTAATTAATTGCATAGTACTTAACCCGTCCTTGGCACTTTGTAAAATACAAGGCTTCACCTTTGTCCGACCTTACCCGACCTCGTTCGGGTTCCTATCTTGACACTTCACAAGTCAAAGGTTTCGCCCTTCTCCTACCTTGTCAGATCTTATCCGCCCTCGTTCGGGTTCCTATCTTGGCACTTCACAAGTCCAAGGTTCCGCCCTTCTATGACCTCGTCTAGCCTTATCTGACCTTGTCCATCCTTATCCCCCCTTCTTCGACCTCATCCGGCGTTATCCGACCTCGTCCGTTCTTATCTGCTCTTCTCCGACCTCGTCCGATCTTATCCGCCCTCATTCGGGTTCCTACTCCACGTCAGAGTTGTCCCATAATGGTCATATTTCCTAGTCGAAGTAACATCCCCGTCACACGAATCCGGATGCCTCATACCGCTGACTTAGGAAGTGCAAACCCGGATTTGTTATAAACACAATCACTTACTAATCATAATATTATTATATTAACGTGCCAACGTGGACACCTAAAACCTTACAAAGACCTCGTATGATAAGCCCGTAAATATGAAAAAAGAATAATAATATTTTTTAGGATAAATAATTATTTTCGTTCTTAAATATGTAAAAGATTGACAAATTCATTTTCGAAAGCTTAAAATTCAAATTTTAGTTCCCAAAAGTGAAAAAAATGTGACAAATCTATCTATTTATTAACTTTCGTCTGTTAGCATTAATGAAATAGCCTACGTGACATATTCAATGACAAATTTGTCAACGTCATACACATTTAGAGACCAAAATAAGTATTTACCCAAGATATAATTTAATCTTCATCTTTTTCTTTTTTAATTATTGCAAGCATAACATTACAATAAATACTTAAAAAAATAGAAAAACAAACATAAGTTACAACAACACATAATAATAAGCATAATTTGTTTATTGCTTTGAAATTTCTAATATGATAGTACCTTACCCAAAACACGAGACTTAAACAGAAACGTACATTCATTAAGTTAATCCTTATAAAAAAATGAGACTCAACTTGATTTTGTCACTATCTAATGTCGTCATAATAGAAATTTCAAAGTAACAGATAAATTATGTTTATTAATCAATATTATGCTTATTATTATATTTGTTCTAACTTATACTTGTTTTCTTATTTTTTGTAAGTGTTTATTGTAATGTTATACTTGCAATTAAAAAAGGGAGAAGATGAATATTAAATTATATATTGGATAAATAGTCATTTTTAACATATGAATGAATTTGTCACACTCTTTTTACTTTTGAAGATTAAAAAATTTGAATTTCCATATTTCGATAATAAATTTATTAATGTTCTACACATTTAAAAATAAAAATAACTTATTTACACTATTTTTTATGTTTGAATGGAAAAGAAAATATACAAAATAGATAGGATGATTTTATATATAAAAAAATCTTTAGTTTACATTTTTCTTCATTAAAATAAATAAAGGACGAGCGAACAAGCAATCAAATATGCTCATACTTATAATATCTAAAAAAATAATAGATAGAATAAAAAATTTATTAGAGTATTTTTTAAAATGTTAATTTTTAATCTTTTATATTTTTTATTTTTATTCTTAATATTGATTATCTTTTTTAAATGATTTATAATTGTATTATTTTTATATTATTTTACCATTATGAGTTACTTCAACCTTTATTTTAATTTAACATTTATAATTTAATGAACTAATTTTTGAACTTCTAATTATTAATTTTTAGCTAAATTTCCAGCTAATTTTTTTTAACATAATCCAAATATAAAAGTGTGTTGTTAATTATAGGAAAATCACAAAGGAATTTGTTTATAAGCAAATAAAGAGGACGTTAAATAGAAAATTGAAAGTAAAAATGTCGACAAAAAGAGAGAAATAATAATAATAATAATAATAATAACAACAACTGAAACTTAATTGAGCCATAAACCACCAAACTGAAAATTAATTTCCTGCTACTCTTAGACTAATTAAATTTTTTTATTTCGATTGATTTTTATTAAAATACAAAATTTATATACTTTTTTATTTTTTAAATCAAATTATATTAAAAAAATTGTTGATTAATAATCTATAAAAAAATTAATATTTAATATGCTAAACATTCTATAATAAAAATATGTTAAATTTTTAATTTTGATTAAATCAATCAGATATTGAAAAATTCATTTATAAAACAATGTGAAACTCTATTTATATAAAAAAATATAACATTAAAATAATATATAAGATTTTCAAGTTAGTTCGAATTTACAAACATAAATCGCAAACTCAATTTTGATTTTTTTTTTAAAAAGTTTTTGGTTTTTAGTTTGAATTGGTTTAGATTTAAACACCTCTAATTTAAATAAAAAACATTTGTGGTTTTTAAATCATGCAGCTAATAATAAGAAACTAATATCTTATTAAGACGTGGAATTTTTTTATTTGCAATGAGACGTGGAGATGATCAAATTCTAAAATATAGAGATGACACCTAAATTTTGCCTAAGTATTTATTACGTTAAAGATATAAAAAATTATTTAATTTTGTAAATAATTTTAAACGTATAATAAAAGTTCGTATGTTTACCTCATACGTTCATGTATGGGCCATCGTAGCTATACCTAACTTTACCGGTCTAACGTAACCTAATTAAAATAATAATTGGTTAAGTTAAGTTTGCAGGATTTGATTGAAAATATCAAATTTAACAGTCACATACCCCAAACTGACCTGATTATTCTTGCAGCAGTGTGTATTACTTTATATAATAGAAAATATCAATAATTATAACATAAATAAATTTTATTCATGAAAATGCAATTATGTATTTTATTTTAAATTTAAATTAAATCATAAATGTATGAATGAAATAAACGTGTATTTTAATTAGTGTATATATATAATCTGAAATCTTAAAGAAATATAATCATTAATTATTTTACTTTTATATTTATTAAATCAAATTAAACATAGATGTTCAATTAAAATATATTTTATGCTTATTACTTTCCTTTTTATTTTATTTTGATTTTTTTATTAACCTAAAATTACAAAAATGACCCTTCAGTTTTGGGGGAATTTTTTTGTAGCAATGTATATACTACTTTATATAATAATAAATTTTATATATATATAAACTGAAATCATAAATATAATATAAACATTAAATTAATCATTAATATTTTATTTTAATATTACTACATTAATTAATCATAAATGTCAAATTAAAGTGTATTTTTTACTTTCCTTTTTATTTTATTTTGTGACTATTTTAGTGCACCTAAAATTACAAAAATGACCCTTCAGTTTTGGGGGGAATTTTTTTAGCAATGTATACTACTTTATATGATAATATATATATATATATATATATATATATATATATATATATAAACTGAAATCTTAAATATAATATAAACATTAAATTAATCATTAATTATTTTATTTTTATATTTAATAAATCAAATTAATCATAAATGTCAAATTAAACTATATTTCTTGACATTTTTCTTTTATATTCTTTTATCATGAATTTTTTAAATAAAGTTTAATATATTAAAGAATGTGTATTGAAAAATGTGTTCCTAACATTTTTCTTTAAATAATTTCCATCCAGATTTTGTGCTATACTGGAAAAGGTGTCCGTATATACTATCAGAAAAAAGGGGGGGAAAATATACAACAGTTCACCTTCAACCCCTTATTTACAAGATATTAATATCAATGTCATTTGAGTTGGGTTAGGCAACCACCTAAAATCTCCCCAAACTGACCCGACCCAATTTGTCACACCGTGTATCCAAAGTCACACCCATGCATACAACAATTCAACCCCCTTTATTTATTTTTATCTATTTATTGACTGAATTCAACTCCCTTTATGATTATTTTTATCTATTTATTGACTGAATTCGACCCCCTTTATTAGAAAAATACATAAAAGAAAATGTTTGTTGAGAAGAAATGAAGAAGATGACGATACACGTTCTTGAATCAAACACGGCGTTACAGGTAGGTGTATGTGTGAATGAGAAAACTCTGTGGGGACTTTTCAAAATTCTCCTTCTGTAGGGTGGTACCTCCCAAACTTCTCGTCATACCAAATAGCCGCATGGTATTGGTATGGTACGGTATCCGCCACCTTCAATTAATATATGCAACCCAACACCAATTCTCAACAAACCATATATTCTCCTTTCATCATTTGAATCATATTGCTCTCTCTCTCTGCGTTAGTTGTATCGCACATCATCACGTGATCATAAAATAAATTACCCTTTGGCAGAACAAGCTACTAAACCTCAGGGTTTTAATTTGTGGAAAAAAAGAAGGAAGAGATCGACGATGTTACCGAGCCCCAGAAAGTTTGTGACGCCCTTTACTAAATGGTTTTCTGATCTCAATTGGCGTTTAACTGGGTTGATCATTCCTCTCGTTTTATTCACGACGTTCTTCTCTCTCCATTATTCATCATCCACTTCTTCAAACGGTTTTTTAGCCTTTTACCCTGTTCAGCAGTTTCTCTTCAACCTCCCTTTTAAGTTTATCAGCGAGAACGATCCTGTTGTTTCCAAGGATGAATTGTTGCGGTCCAAAATTGCGGTGTGTTTGGTTGGTGGTGCCAGAAGGTTCGAACTCACGGGACCCTCCATTATCGAAATGGTGCTCAAAGAATACCCCAATTCGGATCTTTTTCTTCATAGCCCGTTAGACAAAGACACGTTCAAGTTCTCGCTCCTGAAGTTTGCGCCGAACGTTGCCGCCGTTCGAATCTTTCACCCTCAACCGTTGCCGGAAAACGAGTCATTCGTTCGAGTCCTCACCGCGCATAACTCGCCCAACGGAATTCAGGTCATTTCGCTGCTATTTTCTCTTTCTTTCATTTATTATTAGTACTACTTTTCCCCTTTTTGGATTTTGATTCCTAAAAATACCACATCAGAATCATATTGTTAAATGTATTGCTTATTTTGTTGCCTCTGTTTCTTTTTTAATAATAATCAATATATGGACCACCAGCTGTTTACGTACATCGATCGAAGACTGTTACAGATTACAGTGAATTAAATTATATTATTAGTTACTTTTTTGTAATTGTTTGTGTTTTTATTTTGTAACTAGATAGTGTGTTGAGTACACCTTTTGGGAATCTCCACATATTGTTTGGTTGATACTGGTTTTATGGAATAATTTGTGCGAGTTGCTCGGTCACATTTTTGTACCTTCGCGGATATTTTCATATCAGTATCGAAGTCATTTCTTTATCACCTCCCCTTCCAGAAACCAGGAGTCTATTTATATATTTATATTTAGGATTCTTATAATGTACGTTTTATATATGGTCATATTTCTAGTCAATAAAAAAAAATACACTCTTCTTAAGTATTTATATTGATCTTATCTCTAATAATCTTTAGACAATATAAAACTTAAATTTATAATAGATCCTGATATCATCTTAAAATATAAATTTAAACTTAAGTCAACTTTTAAAACTAATTCACAATAAGAATTACTCCATTAATTAGATATTCTATATTAGTTTTATCTTTTAACTAGATACTTGATTTTTTTCCAATAAAAATTCTATCTTATTAAAAGAAAAGTAAAATATATTATCAAATATCTTTACTTGCACTACATTTCATCTTCCTAACCCATATAGGTTGGTTAAAGCAAAAACTGTTAAGGGAACCCAGTCATTTATGAGTGGGACAGAATATTTTAACTGTATTAAATATATAGGAGGTTATTATCGTAGGCACGTAACACGTTCACGTTAGGTCGTGTATTTATGCATATGTTTATCTTTAAAGTATACTTATCTATAAAAAGGATAATTTGTATAACTTTATATTTATGTTAAAAGTTAATTTAGGCAGTAACGTTCTTTTTTTAAGAATTTATACACATCATTATTATATTATAATATATAACAAGAGGAGGGTTATATGTACGACCTAAAAATTGTACAACCTCATATAACAATAATATAAAATATGATACTAAAGGAGAAATAAATTTAAACTGAAAAAATATTTGAAAAGTTAATGTTTTCTATTTATATTAAATTCAATTTGATAAAATCTGTTTGTATTTTTATTTTTAAAAGCTTGATATATCTCTTAAAAAAAACAGCTGATATATAATAATCTATTTTCCACATTTAGGCGAAAAACAAATAAAGTCTGCCTTTTCCTACTGGAATATATTTTTCCGTTTTTATGTAATATCCAGGTCAGTTTGATTGACACTTTCAATTAGTTGGCTAGCTTCTTTTTTCGAAAATGTTCCTGAACACAAAATTGGGATGATAAAAAAAATATCAATTTAATATTATAATATATATTTTAAGATAAGTATAACATAAAATGTTAATTTTAAATTTGATTCATTACTCAAATAAATAATGGAAACATTTCCTCTTTTTTTTCACTAGCTGTCAACCACTTTTGTACTTTGCTGTAATTCTAACACAACCATCTTTACTTATGGCTAAATTAATTCCTAGGCTGTTTGACTTTTTACTAAATATGTCTACAGTCTTGTAGATCTGTTAAATCTTTATTTATTTAATTGTTTAATATTTACTTATTTAGGATCGAGTTGGATAAAAGTTGAAACTTTGGAGAGTTAGGAAGCAGTTTTCAGTTTTGGTAGGGTTGACAGGGGCAGTGTGTGACAGTGTGAGGGCAAGTTCCTTTTTTCGGGTCACCATTCCTTTCTTACCCTAAATGATTTAAGAACTTTAATTGCTAAATCAGTAAAGTTAAACTAAACAACCAAACTTGCTTAGAATTGAAGTATCAGGTAGTAGTATGACGCTAACGTAGAAACTAAATGCTAATTATGACTCTTTTTTTTTGGTATTGATATATGACTGAATTTAATTTACGTAATTACGCAGGGGCTTCTTCAGTACTTTAACCTAGTGGAGGGATGCCTAACGATGATAAAATCACACCAACAGAAAAACAACTTCACGTACGATTGGATAATCCGAACACGTGTTGACGGGTACTGGAACGCACCGTTGGGTTCCGAAAACTTCGTTCCAGGCAAGTACCTGGTCCCACCGGGCTCCTCGTACGGTGGACTCAACGACCGTTTAGGAATCGGCGACCTCAGAACCTCGACGGTGGCACTGTCGCGTCTCTCTTTAGTTCCAAACCTCGATTCCGCTGGCTTCAACAACCTCAACTCAGAGGCAGCGTTTAAGGCCCAACTCACGACGCTGAACGTGAGCCACGTGGCAAAACGACTCCCATTTTGCGTCGTTTCGGACCGCAGGTACGATTTTCCACCGGGGCGGTTCGGGGTGCCGGTGGCGGCGCTATCGAGCCCGGGCCCACTGAGTGGAGCCAAGTGCAGGCCGTGCAGGGAGGTGTGTGAGGGTTTGTGCGTGGAAACTGTGATGGATTCGGTTGAGAAGGTGTGGAGTTGGACCCATTGGGAGAACGGTGCGCTTCAGCTTTGCGACGCTCACGATACGTGGGAGAGTGGTTGGGAGAAGAATTTTGACCGGGTTGCTGGGAAGAAATTTGCGGCGGTTAGGAAGCGAATTCAGTCTATGAAAATGGGAGAGTGCGTTAAGGATTTTGTTCAGTTGAGGAAACGGAGTGCGCATTGGAGTGCGCCTCTGGTCGATGAGATTTGTACATTGGGTTTGAATCCACCGTGAACACCTTTTCTTTCTTTCTATCGTTTGTGGGTACAGTACACACAAGTTAGTAAAGTCATTACTGGATTTTCTACTTTTCTTCACCAAAAGTTGGCGGAATTAGGAGAGATGTATATGTTTTTGTTTACTCGTTGGAATATTTATTTTCAAAATTTAAATATTTATAACTATATAAGTGGGTGTGAATATGGCACTCTAATAAAATAAGTACATCGTGTTAAAGTAAAAAGAGAGAGAGAAAGATTTTTTTTAATCTTTAATAAACAATAATAAAAGTAATATTACTTAATTATAATCTATCTATATATTTATTATTTATATCTATCTATCTATAATTTATATAAACATTTAAACGTAGTTTTTTTTTAATACAAGAGAGAGAGAGAAAACTAGCAACGAACGGACAGAAACACCTAAAGCATCAGAAAACAGAGATTGTTTCAGATCATTAGGACAGTTTTCCCACACTTGAAAAATATAGTTTATTCGACATTTTTTATGAGTGATTAAAATTGGGATTTGGGAGTTATCTGAGAGTTAGTTATGCATGATAATTGAAAAATAATTAGGAATAATGTATTTTCTAATTAATTATTAGATTTAGATCATAAAAAAACTATTTTTAGTCAAAACTCATTTTAAAAATTAAGGATATTGGCCCACGTGCTCAATTCGTGTATTTCGTTCATAACAAACAACAATGCTGAACAGTATAATTTGTACTCTTTTATTCATCTAATTACTTATTTATCCATCCGTCATTTATATGAGAATGAAAAGCAGTTGTACTCTTTTATTGAGGATTTGTTTTATTCTCTTCTTTTCTTTGGTCATTAGCATGGACCATATATATTAGAGTAGCGAAGCTCTCAGTACTGAAAAACAGTGGACCAGGCACGTCTCTCTCGTTCTGGAGATCACCGTAAAAATCATCACCCAACTTTGACGTACAAAAAGAGACAGACAAAACACAACCACCGTACCCTCTTGGTTCTCTTCTCAAGTTTGTTCATATGATTCCACCATCATCATCAACGTCAATTAATACAACACACTGCATGCCCCACTCCACGTGTACCAGCAAGACTCATGAATTCAAACCCTAAATCCCAGTCATTTTGCTATGGCCACCGCTAACGTGAAATTAGTAAATTACTTCAAAACAAACGCCAACTAAAAGAAAAGAAGAAGATGAAGCAGGCAAGCAGCGGCATCAGTTCTATCATTTTTTTTTCTCTTGCACTACCAGCTGGTTTCAATTTGTTTCTGCAATTAGACTATTCGGTTGATCCGAAGTAGTCGAGTCATGTTGATCTTGGAATATTTCTTGAATGAGTTTATTCTATACCAATAGAAAACGAAGTCGCGTTGCTGCCTCAGTTTCCAACCAAATTCAACTCCAACTCTTGTTAGAGGAATTGCGCTGGTGGCATGAAATGAACCACGAAGCAAATTGTTGAAGAGTGGAGGATCAAGTTACTGAAACGGTGTTGCCCTTGCGTTTTATTTTTTGCAAAAGCTAAAGGGAATTGCCTCAACAATTTTTTAGCCTGTTAAACGACGAGAGAATTTAAGAAACATTTTTTATAGTTCAGTGTATGGAAAATTGGAAATTAGGAGTCTGTGGACGAAAGAAGAACTGGCCAGAGGCATGCATCCATTGTAACGGGCCCACCTTGGCCTAATCTGGTGCAATTGATGCCGAAAGGAAATAATTACTATTCACACCCCATTTCACTATTAAACTTAAACCCCTGCCTTTTTAGAAATGATTTAAATACTCCTGAGTCCTGACATTTAACCACCGTATTACCGGTGGTGATCTTAAAAATCATTTTCAAAATATTTTAGGATGTAATAATTAAAATATTTTGGAAATTTAAGTTTTGTTTATATTTTAATTTAAGAATTAGGATTAGCCTCACTTGTATATTTTAAAATTTACTTAAAACTTAAAATTCCGTAAAATATACGTCATATTTTCTAGTTGTTATAATTTGTGAATTGCAGTAAGTAATCATATTTTTAAGAGAAGTAATCAAGCTGAAATAGCGACATTTACAATATTTAAATTTCTTTGGGTAGCATATAAGCAGTGGCGGACCCACGTTCAAGCTCCGACACAAAAATCTGCAAATCTGAATTTTTTTTTTCTTTACTGCTAATCTTGCGTCAATTGATAAAGTAAGAGTGCCTATATATGGGCTTCAAGCTTACGCAATTGATGAATCAAGCTTGGCTCTTGCTTCCTACACCAGCCGTTTTTCCAATACACCCAGCATGAACAGTGAAGTTCCAATTTTGCCCTCTGTGTAATCCATAAAGATTCTCCATAAAGGTTCTTACGAATTTGTAATCCATATTCGTAAAGGTTCTTACGGATTCGTAATCTGTAAACCTCTTACGGATTCGCAATCGCAATCCGTGTGCGTAAAGCCTCTTACGGAATGCATATATTTTTTTATGCATTTTTAGAACAATAAATTTAAAATAAAAATAATTGTTTAATTAAAATTCATAGGTAAAATTAGGTTCATATACATTAGAATTTTTAATTTTATAAAATCATAAATTCGTATACTTTAGAAATTTATATATGTAAAAAAATATATTATAAGATAAAAATTAACTGTTATAAAAATTATTATATAAATTTATGTGTATTAAATATGCATTAAAATTTGTAATGTCATATATAATAATATTAATTAGTTTTTAATATAAATGGTGTAGTAGCTCAGTTGGTTAGAGCACTGTGCTTATAACTGGAAGGTCACAAGTTTGACACCTACGCCATTATTTTGAAAACCATTTTAAAAAAATTTAATTCGTACAGATTACACAGAGAATAAAATTGGAACTTCACTTGAGTGTATTGGAAAAACGGCTGGTGTAGGAAGCAAGAGCCATCAAGCTTTACTGCAGTCCATCTCATCAATTTGTAAGAGGGCTTCAAGCTTGCTACAAACAAAAAACAAAGTTAGGATAGTTCGGACTGATTTATCTCTTCTCAAAAGTAGCATCTTTTGAGTTTTAATTTCCCGTCAAACAGTAAAACCAAATTTTTGTCCCTATGTATGGGTTAAAGTTCCAATTCCAATTTTTTTTTGCTTTTTACAGAATTTAAATTTTCTTTAAAAAAAAAATTTTTGGGGGCAGCAAAAAATTTTTTCGGGGCCCCGAACCCCACCACAAATGTGGGGACATAACGTGGTGGGGACATAACAAGTGGTGGGGACATAACAAGTTTTCCTAAGTCCGCCACTGCATATAAGTGTATGGACTTGTGGTACTGGTTCTCTTTTGTCTGCTTAGCCGTTTCTTTCTTGGTCATGATCATGTTACGCACACTAAAAAACAAAAAATTTGACTTGCGAAACGACTTATTTCGATTTCGATACGTTTTTAAGTTAATTTTAAGATTGGTTTATTAGCACAAATCATTCCGTTCACTTATGTATTTGTATATATTTTAGTACGGTTTAAATGATCATAAAATTTTGACAAATTATGATTTATGGTGGTGAAATATCTGTATCATTTTCCATTTTTTTAATACGGCCATTCAGTATTATAATATCTACTTATTTTGGGAAGGTATGCATTAACAAATTATTCCCACTTATTTTTTAAAACACTATGTAGCAAATTGTAGCATCACTTAGTAAGGATAAAAGTGTTGGCTGCCTAAAAGAAAAGCTACATAAAAGGTGCTCAGGGAGATGTACCATAAAGTCACTAACCATATATAGGAAAATTTAAAAAAAAACATAAAAGATGAAGCAACACCCTGATAACGGATTATTATATTTTGTTACTGGATATAAGACTGGCCAGTGATATCTAAATCTCTGTCTCCAGTTGAAGGGGGAGGATTGTGTTTGGGCTTGGCAGCGTCCTTATCAACGGGGCCATCAGCACTCTGGCTCTCACTTGCCGGTGGCTTTGTTTGTTTCTCCGGTTGCCCTTTCTCCGTACCGTACATTCCACCACCGTAGGCACCATGTGTTACTGGCTCCATTCTTGAGATTTGGGGTCCTTCCCCCAGTGTTTGCTTTTCATTTTCACCCTCTTTTTCCATTTATGACAATTTGAGGCTGAGTGATCCCACCCCTCACCTCATTATGTACATCTTCATTTCCCCTTGTATGTTGGACTAGTGTCTTTTTTTATTTACGTGGCAACATATATCCATGCCACGCAATCCATGCTCTCTCTCTTTCAACCGCTTCATGTAAACACCATATTCTTCCTTTTTATTCGTGCATGTCTTTTTTGTTTTGTTTGTGTGTGTGACCTTAAGGGCAATTATTCGTGCATGTCTTGCACTTATGCTTCTTTTCTTTTCTAGATTTTTTGGGTCATATTTTTACCCATTATTCGGCTTAGGCCCATTGAATATTGAACAGTGAGTATGTTTTGTGGATAGAATAATTTAACGGGGACAATAGTTTTTCTGGGCCTGTTTTGCTTTTTCTTTTGGGCTTTCTATCCCATACGAAAAAAGGAAACAATGTTTTGTCCTATAATAATAATGTATATTTAGCATTAAATCATTAACATTCGTTAGTCTTACATGAATGATTTACCTAACTTAGTCTCTGAAAGTGGCATAATATGAGTGTTGTAAGTTTAATGATTAACTCAAATACTTATATAAACCAAATGACTAAAATGTAATAGACGAAGATGGAGATGAAGAATACTTCCAGGTGCCCACAAGTATAAACAACTTATTTGCCAACAAAAAATAATTTAAAATAATATATGTATGTAGGAAAGAATCATCGCGTCAACACGGAATACTTCACATCACTGTTAGGTAAAAGAAGTTAAAATAAATAGGTAATGATAAAATGAATTGAATTCTGTAAAAAAAATTAAAATAAAATGAATCTAATTATAAGTAAAATTAAATAATAAATTATTTAAAGATAAAATACGTGTATATATTTGCGCGAGAGTCGTTAATAAAATAAAATATGCAGTATAGTACTCCTCGTGTCATATCTGTCATATTAAATTAGAAAAACATAGAAATAAATACACACCTATTTAGATAATACTACACCAAAAAAGAATAAAACTTCCTTGGCAGATTACTATTAATGGGTATACTAAATAGGTGGTGAGTTGAACTCTATCATGTTTAGGAACAAATAATTACTTACTACTCTCTTTCTCTCATAATAATCATCTGATAAAAAGAAAAAATTGTCCAAAAATAATTTTTATTTTTAGATTTTTAATATAACACCAATTACTTTTTTTTCCAGTTATATATCTCTTATAATATTAATAATATGGAAAAAAACTATAAAATAATAATAATAAGATTGATTTTGTAAATTGAATTAATAACCTAAAACTACAATTATAATGATACAAAGTAGGGAGTATCACTTTGCACCCACAATAATCTTTTTACTACCAAACCTAACACACTATAAATGTTATTAAAAGTTTGCTTTAATGACAACAATTCCCCTAAGCAAGTGTTCTAAAAAAGTATTCAAAATTTATCTATTTTTAATATAAAAATAATAATATCTTTAATAGGAAAGTGCTCTTAATAATAAAGTCATTGTTCTTATTAAAATAAATAATTTTTTTAAAAAAAGTGCTACAAAAACTTTTAATCTATGTTTTGATGTGAAGAAGGAAATAAAGAGAATGAAAATGAATAGGTGAGAAATGAATTTTTTATCTCATAAATGTTACTAATACTTATATCACAAATGTTACAAAAATGGTTGGCGATAAGGTCATAATGAATAGGTGAGAAATAAATTTTTATCTCATAAATGTTACTAATAATACAGTATATCACAAATGTTACAAAAATGATTCACGATAAAGTCATAAAGGTCTTTTTTGATAAATGTAACAATGATGATAACCTTGAATATCAGCTATTGAATGCATGCTCAAGAAAAGTGCACTTGTGTTTTTTTTTTTTGCTCTCCTCGCTAGCTGTTCTAGCACCGGCTTTAGAGGCATCTTGCTGGATCAGCAAGGCAACATCATCTTGAATTAATATACTAAAGCTATAGCAGAGGTGCTAGCTTTAGGATGGGGACTCTATCTCTAACTACGCTCGTTCCTTTATAGTGAAATTGATTCAAACTCTTCTTGTGTGGTCGATGGTTTTACAAAAAACAAAGGCAGTCCATAACTCATGGTAATCAATTTAGTCGATTTTTAATAAAGATTTCCTTAAGTCATGTTAACAGAGAAGCCAATAGGCCTGCCCACATATATTGGCTTCTCTATCCCATTTGGATTAATTAATTGTAATTGGTTTTGAAAATTTGAGCTTATGAGTGCCAAATGTTTGGCTTACAGGAAAGGGTCGGAACATCACCAAATTAATGGATTTATCTTTTTATTTAATTTTAGGAAGAAATAGGATTACTTATCTAATTAAGTCTCGATTCACACTATGTAATATGGAGTTTAAATATATTTCCGTCCATGTAGTTTAGTGTTTTTTTTATAATTTTTGTAATTTTTTTTTGTTTTAATCATTATAAAATATTTTTTTTGTTATTTTTCTTAAAACATTTTAAACAACGTTTTGAACAATTAAAAAATATTATATAAAATATTTTAAGGAAAAAAAATAAATCTATAAGGATGAAAATGAAAAATACCTTAATGTATAGGGTCGAAAAAAATATTCAAGCCCATGTGGTGTGTACTTACTGCAAAATGAACCGGTATTAGTTAGGATTAACAAATTAATGCACTAATATGTACACGCAAATGCGGCAATTAGATTACAACGACCGTGATTATTGAGGCTGTTAGAAAGCATCAGTGATTCCTAAAAGGGCTTTATCCGTGGTAACAAATAAACGGGTCATTATATAGCAGTATTACACAGTACGTCAATAACCAAAAGCATATATATGAACATGAATTGGCATACATGATTACTTTCAAGTCGATCCTAAAAGGAAAATGAAACAGTTTTTCAACAATTCCTGCCAAGAAGATTAATGATAGTTTCAGTTTTAATGAAGGAATCAAATTAACCCCCGAATTTCAAGTTGAACCGCATGAGTAGAACAATAAATAATTTTATAGTAACAACAATTAGCTTAGACCCTTTAATTTTTTTCTACACAACAAAGGCTGCTAGCTGTTTGACTTTAAGAAGATCATTTTCCGGATATTTTGGAGGATTATTGATTTCCACATAATCTTGTTAGAAATTATAAACCCAGCGTATAATCTTCTTGGACTAAACATCTTCATCAGATCAAGTATTTTGAGTTCCAAGGGATGGCAATATCTGTGTAATTACAACCAACACGCGTTCAATCAATAGAAAAATTAGAGAATCGCCGGAAAGCTATGAATCATTTAAGATTCCATTTAATCCATATCAGACATTACAGGAGAAACCACGCCGAGGCACGCGGTTGTTTACATGATTGTGCACCAAGTTGTGTTAATGACAGCTAGTTCGCTATATATAGTAGCTAAATATTTGTTTTAATTCTTCAAAAAGAAAAAAAAAAATCATGTGTTCATGTTTTGTGTTATTGAAGTGAAATACAGTAAGAAAATGTTAACAGATATCTTCTTTTCTTTTCTTGTCTATATCACAACAAAATCAATTAAATTCTTTCCATTGATATAATAAATAGATTTGTTTAAATTTATTTGTTAAAATAAATATTTATTTTTATGAAATAAAAAATTTATTATTTTTTAAGTGTGTTTGTCTAAACTATTTTTATTTATAAAAATCAATTTTATGCTTATTTTAATAAACAAATCTTATTTGTTTCTTAAAAATGATTTTCTTATTAAAAATATGTTTATATAAAAACACTTGTTTTAAAATTATATTTTTAAAGTTTAAACAAAATTTCTCTGAATAGAATGAGAAATCACATATGAATATATTCCACGTAAAAAAAACAGAGATTTTTGCTAAGGAATGCACTACCAAATTAACTTGTCTGCTACAATATTGAATACAGGAAGAAGAAAATAATCTCAAGATCTTTCTAATTTGGTTATGAATTATCCAACACTAAAAAACTATCTTCTCATTATTATGAATCTGATCCACTGTCATCTTGTAATCTGATTCAATTATCGCTAAAGAAAGTGTGATAAAAAAAATCACTAAAGAAAGAAATGAAATGTAAAATGATTGTTTTTAAACGTAGTAATTAATTTTGGTTTTTCTTTCATCATTTTAGGAAATTTTAGAAAGGCAAATTTTGATATTATAGAGGAAAGCTAGAATAGTTTCTTTTACATTACTCTCCCTTATTAGCTACTACTACGTACTCACAAGAAATTTGATTTAAAAAAAAACAAGTAGCTAAACATACTAGTTTTTTATATTTCTTAGACGGGAAAACAAGCTCGGCGACTATGTGTCTATGTCATCGTGTGCACGTGTATTACAGAAACCAAGCATATAATGTGACAGAGAAAGATTAAAAAATTGTCGAATAAATTATTGTAGTATAACGTACATAAATATTTTTAATTGATCATAATTCTATTACACACATATGATATCCAATCATATAAATACTTGAACGAAATACCTTCACGCTCGCCAAAATACAAGAAACTTCTCTCTACATTCCTTCTTTCGCTTGGCAGTTGGCACCGCTGCTTATTCATTCATTAAATTCAAATAGAAACATGGTAGGAGTTTTCCGACGCTCCCTTTCATTCCCAAACAAAAATCCCAACCGTCCATCAGCTCCGAAACCGCACATATCTCACCACATCAGGTCCATCAGTCTTCCGTGCAGATCTCACCCTCTGATCTCAGAGATCAAGGACGAGATCAACAGCCTCACAGCCTGGGCCTCCACCTCAAAATCCAATCCACAAACACACACAACCATTTCCCACGGTTTAACCCTTCTCAAAGGCACACACGAAACCCTTCAACACATCCTCCAACTGCCCCAGACTCTAGAAACCCTCAGAAGCCATCCTCTCTGGGTCGAGAAGCTTCTAGAAGACTTCCTCCGTTTCGTCGACGCCTTCGGAATGTTCCAAACATCCATTATGTCTCTCAAGGAAGAACACTCCTCCGCTCAGATGGTCATAAGAAAACGCGACGAGTCCAAGGTTGTCGCCTATGTAAAAGCTAAGAAGAAAATTTCCAAGGAAATGGAAAAGCTCGTGTCTGTCCTCCGATGTGTTAACGTCACACAACATCAGCAACATTCCATGCTGCAGGTTCCATCTTCCATTGTGGATGCTGAACTGAGACACGTCATCGCGGATGTCATGAGCTTCACGGTGTCCGTTTCCATTGCGCTGTTCAACGGGATTGGGGTGTCGTTTGCGTCACGAAGGATGACGTGGACGCAGATGGTGAAGTTGTCGAGAAATTACGGTGGGAGGGTGAATAATAATAATAATAAGGAGCATGAAGGCATTGAAGAGCTTCGAAATGGGGTGGAATTAGTGGAAAGGCTTCATCAGAATCTGAAGAAAAAGGGTGATGAAGAGGTGAGGTTGGTTTTGAAGAAGATGCGGGATTTGGAGGAATGTGTTTGTGGCATTGAAACTGTTACCGAGAAAGTTTTCAGGACTTTGATAAACTCTCGGGTGGCGCTGCTCAATATTCTTACCCTTGCACAGTAGATAGATAGATACTACTCGTGTTATATTTTTTTATTTTTTTTGTTAAAATTATTTTTGGAAGAAAAGATAACAAACTTATTCTTTTTTATAACGTGTCCTCCTCCTCTTATCTTTAAACGGCATATACGCATACGAAAATTTCATCATGCTCATATGGAACACACGTGTATGACGAGAACATTATATTGATTGAATAGCGTTATACAGAACATCATGTATCATATATATTGGCTGTCTTCTTGGATAACCTTTCGTTATGTTCATCGGTATCGAACATCAATATATGTAAGTTAATTTTCCAGGTTTTCTCATTTATTTATTTTCGAATCTATTTCCCGAATTTGTGAGGATTGAATATGTGAATCTGAATAAATTCATTTGAGGATTGACAGTAATTTTTTTTTTTTTTTTGGTAAGTAGCTACAGTTAGACTCAAATTCAAATTCAAGACTACCAGGTCATTGATGTGCTGGCGATTTATACCATAATATTTATAAAACGGGAAAGGTTCATTATGAAATAAATATTGTCCATAGGTATTGGAGGAGCGCATATACTTTAATTAAACCAGATAGACAAATCATTTTTTTTTTCCTTTTGATAATATAATAGTTCGTGCATTTCTCCGTTGTATTGTAGACCACTAGAGCAAACAAACACTTAGACACGCAAGAAAAACTAATTGATCATGTCTCAAGAACTAATTAGCCACATGTTTAACACCCTGGCTCCCAAACCCCAGAGAGTAAGACCATCTTCACGTAGGCAAGTCCCTTTTTATAATATTAATTAAATTATTTTTCAACTTTACATGCATTATTTAGGAGTATATATATATATATAGGAATAAGATTCCCTTTAATACAAGAAAAGATGGAAGTTGCGATGAGCCATTAGACGCACATGGCATGTTGACGGTTCTTAAATACGAAGAGGACATGAAACATGATGACAACCAAACTTAATTAGCCAAATGCCTAAATCTGTAAAGGATAAAAAGGTCGCACGTTAAACCTACCATTACCATTTGAAAATAATTAGAGCACACATGATTTGTTGAGCGCAACTGAACATCGGACTGGGTTGTTGTCCTTAATCATTATGATTATTTTATTTTAGACTTAAGATTTCATATGAATTATTATTTTTCTTTATCCCTGATCAGTTATTATTATGATTAATTTTTTGGAATTCGCTAATGAAACCTTGAGATACACTTTAAAAGTTAATAAAAATATGTTATATTGAAAAAACTAATAAACATTTTAAAAGTTCAATATTTTAGTTTAATCTATTAATCCACCTTAACTTGGTATACTTCCATTTTGTTATTGAGCAAAAAAATAATAATTTATTTATTTATTTTAAAGATAGGTTCTGCGGAGCGTTCTCAATCATTCCTTTTATATATATGTATATAAATACTTTCAAATCCTTCCTTCATTATTAGGACTGTTGCTCAAGAAAGTCAACCTTTAATTTTCTTCTAATCATTGATCCTGCTTCCTATTGGTCCTCATCTTGTGTAATGAAAACGAATTTTCCAACGGCACAGACAGCCCATCTTCGTTCATGACAGTATGGGATATATAGGCCTCCTTCTAGCAGGCCCAATTCTCTAATCACAAGGTAGTGTGATCCCTCTAATTAATCTTATTGTGTTAGTTTCAACTGTACTAAAATGTAGTTATGCTTTCATCAAAAATAAAAATGTAGTTATACTTTAAATATATAAGTGAATTATGTTTTGCTTTGAATAGAAGTGGTCAAAAGAGAGGGGTCAAAAGTCAAATCCCACTCTTCAAAATTGTCTACATGATTCTTTTAGGTATATTTTTATGGTTAAATTAGTCAATAAATCACCTCGATTTTATTAAATTTGTATGGTATATTTTCATTATATACTTATATTATTGTAATTTTATAACTTAATTCCCATCACTTAATACTATTAGGCATTTGAATAATGTTATATCTATTTTTCTAAGAAAAAAAATATTTATCTCCATATTACTTTATGAATACAATATTAAATAAAAAATAAATACAATTAATGTCTCGACGATATAAAATGTACTCCATATATAACTTTGATTGATTAATAAGAATGGGATTAAAATTTATTGTTAACATTTATGTATAGTTAGCTAGAAGTCAAGATGATATGGTGGAATGCGTATAATTAAATGGCATCGGCCACAAAGTATGAATTCATTTGAAATTTCAACCGACTCTTAATTAATGTTTTTGCGACAAAGGAATCTTATCTTAAACTATAAAATGACACACCTTAATTTTTTTCAACTTGAGATTATGAGTGGTGTAAATGAGTACGAGATCGATGCTGGACCTTTTTTTTTGCTACAACCTTAATATTGGATATCTCTATTACACTACGTGTTCATCTCAAACATCAAAGTTTATGTCAAATTTAATTAAAAAAATTGTTACGGTAACAATAGAGTATTTACTAATTTTGATGAAAATTAATTTTTTTTAAATTGACTAGCCAGTTTTTTTAAAAAAATCTCTTTTAATTATATTTTTATATCCATAAGATTCAAACTTAAATTTTTATTTAAGTAGATTTAATTTTACTCAATCCAACATTATATTTATTCAAATCTATTTGAAGTGTAATGCTTGATACAAGCTTTAAACATTTTTAAGGCCCATCATATGGAACTTCATCATTTAAACCACATAAAGAATCAAGAGTGGTATCCCAAGAAAGAGGTTCTGTAACTTTGTTAAACCAAAAAATATTTTTGTCTTGAAGATAAATTAGAACTCTTAATTATTTATTTTAATTAAATGCCAACAAATATAAATGATAAAAGTTATGTATTGTATGTTATCAAATCATGATATGTCTATGTACTTTTTAAGTTTTCAAACAATACGCTCATAAGACAATCTAATATAGTATTTAAGTAGTATATTTAAAACATGCATTTAATACTTTATGTCTAAGATTCTTTTATGCAGAAAATATTCTCTTAGGATATGTCAAAATTCTATGAAGAATAAAAGAAACCTACAATCGAAAAGACGGTCATCCTCATCAAAAGATTTGTTTTGTTGCATACCTGTTATGATGAAAGAAGAAATTTTTCTGAAATACAAGACACATTATTTTATCAATATAGACTTTGCATGAAGAACCAACATGCATTTAATGCTTGCATTAAATGCTCTAATGGACTCAAGACGTTAGATGAAGAACAAAGTAATGAATCCAACCGTTGAAAGACAATAGATACTTGGAGATGAAGATTATATATAGAATAAGCTTTGAAGAAACAAAATATGAATCATTTATGTGAATTATTCTTTTATTCTTTATTGTAAAGTTTTATGTTAATTCTTTTAAAGATATAAAACTCTAAAAACATATTGTATACCTTGAGAGAAAAGACTAAAAGTGTTAAGTAATATATATGTTTGTTAGATACTTATATTTTAGTCAGGAAATAATATTCCAACAAATCTTGTTGATTTGTTTAAAGTTAACATTGACTTGGTAAAATAAAGAATATTGGATTTAAGTCAAACTTGAGATAGAACTTGCAAGTATAAAAACTAAAAATTACAATGAATAATACTTGTAACTTTTATAAGTTTATGAAAACTTCGTAGTTTTCAAGAAGTGAACGTGGTCACGAGGTCAAGACGAATTAGTATAAATTCTTTATATGCTTTCTTATTTAACTGACAAAAGATTTTGAATTTAATTTTAGATCTTATATTTTCTCTCTAAATAAAACTCTTTTTTTCATCATTTGATCTTTTTATATTCATTAGACGATAAACATGTTTTACAGTCCTAAGAAAAGTTTTAAGATTTCTAAAAATACAATTTAACCCTTGTGTTATTTACTTCTATAAACGTCAAGTTAAAAATCTATTTTCTCTTTTGCTACCGAGTCATTTTTCTCTGTATTTATTATTTCCTATGAACTCTAACTCATTGAACCTTGTCTTATTTCCAAAGTTCTAATTCATGAGATCTACATTCAACTCTTTTACCTGAATAAATATTTATGAAAGGTAATTAGATCCTAGAAAAAAATATTTTCAATTTCAAAAAATCTTAATTTCATATGGACCTTCCAGTTTTATATCCCTTGTTCATATTAAAACTACATTCATTATAGTTGATATAAAAAACATTGATTAGGTGGAAGAATTCTAATAGGATTTAGACACATTGAAGACTTGTTATTGAGATCCAATTAAACGTTGATGCATCTGGAACCATGCAATATTATTAATTAAAAAGGAAAATAATAAGTAGAAAATTAAATTTACAAGAGAAGTCCAATAGTTATATTTGACAAAACACAATTGAAGTGGAAAGTGATAATACTCCACAAATTATAGGAGATTAATTAAGTACGGTGTATGATTTGGTAGCAATCATTTTTAACCTATGGTAAAAATAACTAGTTCTCCTTCAAGTTATCTGGCACCAAAGAAATCCAATTTTGCAACTTTGGATAAGACCTTTCATGAAGATAAATTTTAGATAAAATAGTAATAAATTTAATAAAATACTCTTATTGCTCAAATTAAAAGTCCCATCTTAGAATTCACTTCTGACCTGCATAGACGTTGGGTTGACCTTATGCACCTTATATTATCACATATTTAATACAATAGTTTTAAAATCAAATTAATATTATATCAATAGTCCTATAATTTTATAGTCATAACTTATAAATTTGATATTAATTAATTTCCACCTCAAAACCAAAAACTCTAACTATTTCTTACTATTGTCTGTCATCTTTATCTTCAAGAATACACCATATGTTATAAGATCATTTTGCAATTTCCTAATTTAGGAACATCAATGATTAAGTATTTATCAACTTTTTTTTATAAGGGTCTTATTAATTAGTGTCGAAAAAAATATTTTTTAAAAAAATTGTATGAAAATACATTTAAATAGTATATATGTAATCAAATTTACAATAAACGTTAATGTAAAATTTTCACCCTAACACACAAAAGCTGTTTTTTTTAGGCAAATCAAATTTTTGAGATAAGATTAGTTTTACTTATCAATAATGAAACATATATATTCTTACAAAATCAAAGTTAACTCAAAATGAAATCTCTTAATTCCTCGCATGAAACCAACTACACTCATAATCAGGGACTCCATTTTAAATTTTAAATTTACTGAGTTTTGATATTCCTGCTTTCTATTTTTGGTGTGCTTTTAAAATTTGTTTGGTACTGTGAGGACGATTAACTGCATAATGTAAAAATATTTTGACATTGACATGCATGCCATCCGTTCTGCGTCACACTCATAAGACAAAATTGTCATTTTGTTTAAAGTTGCTGAATTTTGGATTTTTGGTTCATACTAAAATTTATTTATCATTTATTGACTATAAAAGGAAAAAAATGATAAATGATATGATGTGAAAAAAATTAAAAATATAATAAATATTAATAAAATATATAATATGTAAAAATATTTATATATCATTACTTGATAACCGTTAAAAACTTAAAAAATACCTTTAAGCATGAACATATTTGTTTTACTATAAAAAAGTATGGACAGATTTAGAGGTAGATTTTATTTGAAAGTAAATTATGACAACATGGTATAAAGTTATGGTTGTCTGTAAAAACGACTCATCCCACCAGGACCATAGGTGATAAAAAATAGAACTCTAACGACTTTATCTACTGACAACGACCCACCGAAAAAGCAACATGTGCCTCTAAGCAAACTACAATTTCCGAATTATCTGCCTTTTATCATACGTATGTCACGTATATATCAATGCATTTAGTAGCAGACTTTCGCCATGTTTCTGTCGGACTAGGTGTTTGGGATTGGTTTTCGAGTTTCGTAGATTCATAACATAATTCTGCGTCTGTTTGCGTATTTTATAATAGTTTTTTACTATTTAAGAAGGACTATGACTTTTCGTAGAATTAGGATATGGCAATTGGCACGATATAGCAAGAGCATTGTTGATCTATATATTCGGTTCAGAGTAGTTTCCACATCAGAAAAAGAACAAGGGCACTATGAGAAAAGATAGAACTACAAGACACTTAAAGAGAAGGCATGCACACATGCTTACCACACTCAACGCGAGTTGGAATTCCACTCAAAACTTTCTTTTCATGTAAAGACAAATTTAATTTCCCATCAAGGGCAAAGGGCGTTCACTGGAAACTTTTTTTTACTAGTACTAATTATAATAGCTTTGCTCCCACTTCCATATCCTTCCAACTTAATCAACTTCATCATATTGCCTCGATACCAACCCCTCAAAATTTCCCTATGGCGTCATAATAGTTCACTTTGAACTTAATCAAGTGAAATGATAACGTTTGGATTTTTTCATTCATCTTCCTTATGATCGATCAAAAAGCTAGGGAATTCATAGCCTTCACCTTTGGTGAACAATCATTAGTATTAATAGTCAAGTTGAAAGTTGCGCAAATTTAACGGAGTCCGGTTGCAACGGCAATGGATGGTTACCATGGTTTTCCTAGTGTCAATCATTAGACATCAAATGCCATTATAAATTCATAATGACGTGAGGTGTAGATTAAATCTACTAGATTTTAGACAATTTTCATTGAAGTAAAATTTTAATCCGACTAAACCCTAATTTAGAATTAATCTTATAGTTAGACTAAAACATTGAAGTTTGTAAAAATATTTCGAATCTTTCAAAAGAGTTGTAGTTATAAAAAAAATAGTTTAATGAATTTATTACTTTTAAAATCAACAAAGATAAAATGTGCTTAAGTACTTTTACAGTTACATAATTTTTTTAGGTGATAACTTGATATCATAAATTTGAATTTTACACACAAACTTGAAGCCACACAAATAGAAAACTAAAAGTGAAGTCACACGAATGAGGGCATTGGGAATATGTTTCTTTTTAATACGAATTTTATGACTTTTCATAAAATTAAAGATAAAATATGTTTGTTTGACTCTATGTAAAGTTTAAAAAGTATTAATTCTATCTTCACAAAAATTTTCGCATTAATTTGGTATTTATAAAAATAAAATATATTTTTGTTGATTCTTAATAATAATGTCATTAGACACACGCCTAACATACAATTATTTTCTCTTTTTATTTTTCCAAGTATACTCAAAAGACACAAAAATTCATGGCTACTTCATTTTTTTCTTGAATCTCATTGAAAGTACGAGAAAATCATTCAAAGAGTAACCAAAAATTATAATTTTTGAGGGATTTTGCTGTCATAAATTATTTAATTCATTTTTGGGATTTAATTGCCATAATATTTTAATTCATTTGTAATTAAATTATATGTATAAAACTGTTAATTACGTCATATTACTGCCTAACAAAATTATCACTAATAATCACTAAAAATATATTTTATTTTTATAAAGGATCAAATTAATACGAAAAGTTTTATAAATACAAAATTAATATTTTTAAAATAAAAACTCCAAACATGATGAATAATTCTACACTTGATGCTAAGAAGTAAGAAGCTTTCAATATTTCATAGGCTGTATTTGGTAAGTTAAACTACTTGTTACATATCGATGAATAATTCTACACTTGATGCTAAGAAGCAAGAAGCTTTCAATATTTCATAGGCTGTATTTGGTAAGTTAAACTACTTTTTTTTTTAAAGTAAGTTGAACTACTTGTTACATATCGATAAATGATTCTACACTTGATGCTAAGAAGTGAGGAGCTTTCAATATTTCACAGGCTGTATTTGGTAAGTTAAACTACTTGTTACATCATCAACAACGGTCAGAATGTGGTGAGAAACAAATCACTCTTCCAAAGAAAGAGTTCAAAATTTTATGTAATATTTTTTATATTGTAAATTAATTAGAATTTATTTTATATAATTATTGAAATGATTATTAAAAATAACAATATTATCATACATAATCCTAATTTATAATTAAATGATAATAAAAGAAGTTTATACTATCAACACACTTCAATTAAATTCTTGAAAGAAAGAAAAAGCTGAAGTTCTAATTTTTAAAAATTAAGATAACTATAAGAAAATTCATATGGCCGAATTATAAAATAAATTCTATATAAGTACTCTGACTGCAAAAGGCCAATATCAAATTAAAATACATTTCATTGAGAGTTAAGTCACACCTCAAAAAAAGTCATGCCTCTAAACAAAAATAATCTCAGCTTTTTGTAAGAGACCATTTATATACTCTGCTATAGCAATCTTGTTTGAATAGTATTATATTATGAATAATAAATTTTTTTCTTTATTCTTTATCCTTCAATTTTTTCTCTCTTTTTGAATATATATATATATATTTAATGCAACAAATGCACAAAGCTTAAATTAAATTGTTAATTGAGTTTTATTTTTGACAAAAAAATGTCTATAAAAAAAAGCTGATTTTGTGCAAGTTGATTACATTTCACCCTTTAAGTGTTGATACTTGAAAGATTTGAAAAAAAAAAGATATATTTGAAACATCACTACTACTTTTGCTTGGGTTGACTCATTTTGTATTTGAAATAATTTATAATCAAAGTATAAAATATTTAATTATTTATATTATAATTTGCTTATTTAGTGGTTATGCAAAAAAAAGTAAATGCCCAACGTTATTTTATGCATACAAATTTTATGATACTTTGTTCATTCAAATGTTATCATTCCTACCTCTCTCCACTTTACACACATACAAATTTTACACCTTCGTGTCTTTTGTTCATCAAATTAAAATCATTATCACATTTTATAAAAAATTGCAATTATTATCTTAGCCAAAATTACATATTCTTAAATAAGTTTAATTTCAATATATAAATTGTGTCATGGAGAAATAATTTATATTGTGATTTCTAACAATAATAAAAACTGAGTTGTACAAGAGATTAAAAGAAAAAAAGAAAAAAAAAGAGAGAGAGAGAGAAACAGCATGTAGGACAAGTTTCTCCTTATAGTGGTTTACTTAAAAAGACTTCTTGTCCTTTTCCTTTTTCCAGCAAATATTCCAGTGAAATTTGAATACATCTAACGGCGATGAGTGTGAGTTAACTTAACTTGTTAGAATACACACGCAATAAAAGTAAATAAACAGTTAATTGAGGACCATCCGTGCAAAAAAACTCAAAAAATGACAGCAAAGAGACGTTACATGCGCTACCCGCCACTTTATTACCACAGCTGCACTTAGCGGTCCACTCCTAGCTTAAATTATCAAATTGACCAATTAACACAAAACGCTTTTCCAAATCAACTTCACTATAACTGATTTCGAAACGTCACAAATATTTAAGAACCTGGAAATCACTCTGTTTTCCACCAAGTGCAGGCACTGATTGAAAAAATAAAATACTAATTTAATTTTGTTTTTTCAGTTTGGGGTTCGCAGCCGGTGACTCGTCGGAACCATGGGCTGCAACACCTCGAGACTTGACCGGCTACCGGCGGTGGCCCTGTGCCGTGACCGTTGCAAGTTCGTGGACGAAGCGCTTCGGCAGAGCTACGCCCTCGCCGACACACACGTGGCACACATGGAGGCCCTGAAAACACTAGGACCCGCTCTTCTCTGTTTCTTCGACGGTTTCGACGATTCCGACGAAACTACTGTTCCAATTAAGGAAACCACAGGCCCTGTCGCGACGAAATCTCCACCCCCTCGGTCCCCTTCTTCCCTTAGTTCGGACTCAGACGATGCAAACGTTCTTTTGCCTTCCGAATCAGAAACCGAAGACGCGGAAAAAGAAGAGTTTCAATTCTTCACTCGGGCGCGTTATGATTACGCACACTCGGCTCGTTACCCTCCGTTTTCTCCGCCGCGTGGCTATTCCGGCTCGAAGCCACCGTCTCCGCCGCCTCCTTCCGGCTCCGCCTGGGATTTCCTTAACTTCTTCGAGCCGTACGAGAAGTACCACGTGCCGTATTTTCCTAGCGGCGGTGATGTTGACGTGGCGGAGAAGGAAAAGGGGAATGTTGAGAAACGTGACGAATCTAAATCCAAGGGAGAAAATGAAGAAGCCAAGAAAAAGAAGGGTGATTCGAAGGAAAAGAAAGTGGTTTCGGAGAAAGAGGAAGTTGTTTCAGTTTCAGAACCATGTAGTGGCTCTGCGAAAGTGAAGTCAGGGAAAGGTTTCTCCGAGGCAGTGAAAGAGGTTCAGATTCTGTTTGAGAAAGCGTCGGAGTCGGGGAACCCCGTTTTGGAAATGCTGGACGTTGGGAAACTCCGTTACCATCGAAAATTTGACCTCAATCCGGGTAAGTATGGTGGTGCATGTGTTTTTTTCTGTTAATTTATCGTTTATTGTTTGTGGTTGTTGGTGAAACTAACGAAAAAGTGTGAGGTATTTGGGATCAGTTTCGTGCAAGATGATGAACGTGTTTACTCCCTCAAGTCCTATTGGGGTTAAATGCATAGAATCCTCGTTGCTTGGGCGGAGAATGGAATCTGGGTATGAAGGAGACAAGGGTCATAGTTACGCTAATCTCTGCTCTACTCTGAAAAAACTATGTATGTGGGAGAAGAAGCTGTATCATGAAGTCAAGGTATAAACTTCTATTTTTCTTTTTATTTTGCTTCCTCTTGAGTATGTTCAAACTATATTGTTACTTTTGTGAGTCTTTTGAAATTTAGCAAAATAAATATATTGGAAAAACCCAAGTTTTTATTTTTTATTTTTACTCAAACTTATTATCATATTAGAATCTATTCTAGATTTATTATTGAATCAATCACTTGTCATATCCATGCATCAACCCTACTAATGTTTAGCATGAAGTAGTGTATTAGAAAAAAATTCAAGGCCTATATGTTGACTAACGATTGTGCATAATAAGAGATTATTATAAAGCTTAGACAAATCACACCCTCACACTTATAAGTTAGTTTTTTGACTATGAATTAGAATTTAAGAAAATAAAATGTGTCTTCTACGGGTTGAAGATCCATAATTGGCTGTGTTTTTTGTTTTTATTTTTTTTTGAGGCTGAGGAGAAATTGCGCATGCTTCATCAGAAAAAGTGTAAGCACTTGAGACGTATGAAACAAAAGGATGCCGATGCACAGAAAATTGATTCTATTCAAACTTTCGTTGGGATTTTATCTACAAAAATGAAAATTTCTATCCAAGTAGTTGACAAGATTTCCATTACAATTAGTAAGTTGAGGGAAGAGGAGCTGTGGCCGCAGATCAACAGATTTTTTCTCACGTAAGTCATAACTAAAGTTTCTCGTAACTAATTCCATGCTAAATTGTTTGCGCCATGATCTTAAGCCATAATAATTGCGTTTCTATTATTCACCTTTTATGGAAATGTTTGAAAACTGGATAGCTAAGAATTAGTAATTTTACTCTTTAAGGACGTTATCTTGTTTCTGAGTCTGCAGCATACTGTGAATATAGTCTTATACTACTATTGTAGGTATGATAAGTATGAGCGTGAAAACAATAACACCCTATTATTATTGCATCAGAAACATTAAATCTCCATGTTCTGTATCATATGAACTGTGATAGAGACTTGAACCAGATAATTAGATAATAAATAAACAATAAAGAATATTCTAATTTTAAGTGACGAAATTAAGTGAGTGTTTGGTCACATGTTGGGGATCCACGTTCACTGGAAAATCTAATTAAAATTAACACACAAGCAACTATTTGTTGCTTCTGGAAACCACGTTGAGTGCAAATCAACGTGTGGTAACACTATAAGAAAATGCAAGTGTATGTCCCTTTTCCGCAAAGTAATTGAGGAACCTCCTGAGTGACTTCTTTACTTCCAAGTTTAGTTATTTATATAGTCTGTTTTAAAAGTTGTTTTGAACATTAATGCATCCTTGAAGGCATCTAAAAGATTGTTCTTTTCCTTCCATTATACTTCTTTTCCCTCCTTCACTTGCTGATGATTATCCTTGTATGGAAAAGGTTTCTCGGAATGTGGAAAGACATGCAAGAATGTTACAAATGCCAATACCAGCAAATTGTTGAAGCCAAAACTTTAAATGCCTCATCGTTAAACAGAAAGCCTGGACATGCTCATATTGATGCAACAATAAAACTCAAATCTGAGGTACAGAAATGGAATTTGAGCTTCTTAGATTGGATTCACGCCCAAAAGTCTCATGTGAAAGCCTTGAATAGTTGGCTAGTAAGATGTCTATTATACGAACCCGAAGAAGTACCCGATGATTCAACTCCCTTCTCACCTAGCAAGATTGGGGCACCACCTGTGTTTGTGATCTGTCACAAATGGTCACAGGCAGTGGATAATCTCTCAGAGAAGAATATAATTGAAGCCGTAAATGGGTTCATGCTAAGAGTGAATGATCTCTTGGAAAAGCATATTTTAGACCTTCAACAAAAACTTACATGGGACAAAGAATTTGAGAGAAAGGTAAAAATGTTGGAGAGGGAAGAGCAAAAGATGCACAAAGTGATGCGGGCTCATGAGAAAAAGATGGTTACAGTTGGCAGAGAAGAATCTGATGCACTGTTACGTGGAGATGCTGTGCATCATGCTGATGTCGTTGACACTACTAACCTACAATCAGGTTTGAAGCAGATCTTTGGTGCCATGGAGAAGTTCACTGACTCCACTGTTCGCTTATATGAAGAACTTTGCCAACAAATTGAGCAAGAGGACCATGTTTTGGGAGAAACCAACAAAAATTAACTAGCTTTACACTTTTTAGATTTAATGAATTTTGTAGGATTGAAGTTATCACAATTTTCTGAACCTAATTTTTATGTATACAGCATTTCATAAAGTTTCTTCGAGGAAACATTTGGTTTCTTAATATTTGGGGACTTGTTTTTTCACATTCCTTTTTTTTTTATTACTTAAGACACCCCTCGGCATTTTTATATTTTTTTTCCCCAAAAGCATTCATTCTCAGAAACTAATTTTAAAACATAATTTTAGATGTTGGTGAGGCATCTGAAATTTGGTGTCTCGAATAAATTTATTATAGTTCAGAAACTAAATTTGGAAATGTGTTCTGGAAAGCTATGAAAGCACCAAACGTAAGTTTCCCATATGTATTCCATACATTACATTCTAACACTTCGAAACCGTTCCTTTGTTTTTTTTCCGGAACCGTGCATGATGGCCCCTCATCTTAACCTAATGATCATAAAGTTGTTCAAGCTCACTATCCACATATTATACACTATTATTTATTTCAATTTCTCATTTCTATGTATCATAACGTTTATAATATTTATATTTCTCTCTCTCTCAACATAAGTGTAAATTAGCACTAGTGCTCTATCTTTGGATAGAGTATAAAATAGAGAAGAAAAGAAATTTAAAAAAAAATATGTTATTTGTTCTAACAAAATTAAGGAATGAAACAAGATTCTTATAATAATGAACAAAACCTATAATACATGCACAAAATTGTAAGTGCATACTTAGCACATCAATATTGTGATAAAATCTACTCCCTTTCACGTGTGGGATTGGAGGGAAGATTTTTATGTTACCCAGAGGAAAAAATTCTTCCCTTTATTGGCCGGTTGTGGACGATGAGGGATTCGAACCCCCGACACTATGGTTCGTAGTCACGTGCTCTAATCCTCTGAGCTACAGGTTCCACCCCGTCATCTCTATTAGATATTTGTTCCCTGGAGTATCCTAAAAAATGGGAACATTTCCTCACGATTTCCATGCAAAAAGACAACTGAAATATTTCTTTTCCCTCCCATTTCAATTCCATCTATTGCCCTCCTTATTTCAGTCATTAAATTAAATAGGTACATATCTATATTACTTATTAAAGCACAAACAATATAAAATATTATTTACAATTCAAAGTAAATCTTAAAAGAACTTATTAATGAAATTATAAATAAAAATAAATAATATATAATAGTTCATTATTCTTAAATAAAATATGAAATAAATTTAATATAAAATACATTAAATTAAAATTCATTATTCTATGTTAGAATGTTATTATTAATCATAAAAATAAATAAAGAATATAATTTATTATAAAAAATATGTATAATATAAATTATTTACTTGTATAATATATTTTGATGCATTAATATTCAAAAAATATATATATGTGCGCGCGCACACGGAGTGAGACCTGATAAGCAGTATAATATTTATATCTACACTCATTTTTACAAAAAAATTACAAATAAATAGCCGCTCATCTCCAACCTTAATAAACAAATAATTATTAATCTTATTTTTAGATATTTTTAAAAGAAGCCAAAGGATACTGATCCATTTTGTACTTGAACTTTGCAAGTGCCCATATAGATTATTTTTCACATGTAATAATAAAATACAAAATCGTCTCCTTCCTTTAATGTTTGTCCCTTCCGTTATCGGCCCTATTTCTTGAGTTGTGTGCATTTGTGTGTCTCCTATTCTAAAAACGAAGTTCTAGAAGTGTTAGTCAATTTTTTTTAAAATTAATGCATAAATAAATTAGTTTCTTAAATGTATTATCTATTTTTGAAACTAAATTCTAGAAATTCTATCCACAAAAAAAAATGAATTTCGGAAATTAATTTTCAAAAAAATAATTTTACAAAAAAAACACAGAATAAGGCGTATGATAACAAGGAAAAACAATTTTTTTTAAGTAAACATGATATTCTTAATTCAAAAGCAATTTATTTGTTTGTTTCTTATTTTTGGTTTTGTGCTTTTGGACTACCGATTTATTCAGTTAATATTTTAATTTTGTGGACAATAAACTACTATTTAATTATTATGGTAAAAACTGATAAAAGATCAATTTGATCTATAAAAAACACTTTAAGAGATCAAAATAAAAATTTTAAACCTAGAAGACCATACTAAAACCAAAACATAAGATAAGGAAGCAAACATATATTGTAACCTATAGTTTAAGTCAATTATTTTTTTTAAATATAGTTCTTTATTATTTTACAATATTAACTTATACCTTAGGCCATAGCCTACACCTAATTGGAGTGTTTTACATTTCATCGATGATCATCATCCTCGTACAAAACTGTCAAGATTTTTTTTTTTAAGTGTCAAAACTGACAAGTTAGAATAAGAGATATTGACAGATAATATTTTTCCACATCAAAATTAATATCCACTAATACATATATAATGGTTAACGTTAATCTCTTTTGATATATTACCCCATTAATACATCACAAACACGCGTAACGTTGTCAGGTCCATTTGCGTTATTTTCTTCTCCGTGTTCGTCCATCCTCCATCTCTGCGGAAGTTTTTATGTACGCTGGCTAGAAGTAGGCGGTTTTGGCCTCAGACTCACTCCCAAGTCAAGTCCCATCCATCCAGGTAACAAGACTAATTCCAATCTCATCTTACCAAGAATTACCAATCCTCAACCGTCATTATAAGTTTATTATAAGTATATAACTATAAATAACATTGTCTCTCTAATGGCGTTACCAGTATTATTGATTTAACTGCTTTGGGACCGAATGATTCATTGTTGGGCACCATCAGTCAGTATTATTGATTATTTAGATAATCCCGTAATTCACAATTCTAACACGTAGAGCTTCTTGGATTCCTTTGTCATGTTCATGAAGAAATAGTTATGATTATGTGAAAAAGCATCCAAATAATTTACGGAGAAATCGAGTAAAATGAAATATAAGAGAGAGAGAAAATGAATTTAAAAAAGAATCAAAGATCAATAAAAATATTTAGTGTGATTTTTTTTTTTAAATCCTAACTGGAATAACTCTGCAAAATTGGTCTTGAAGAATAAGATCTTCGTTAAATAACTTATCAAAGGAGTGTATCTAGAATATATCTTATTCTTACAAGGAGTGCATCAAATAGAGAAAAAGGGGTGTCAAACTGCCAATAACGATACCCTTCTAAAAATTACTCTGAACCATGTTCCAATAGGATTATTAACCTACTAAAAGCAGAGCATCAAAGAAACCACCCCAATGCTTGCTCCGCAGTTAAGCTTGCTATGCTTTGATAGAGGGCCACACCTAGGTTCCGATGCCATGGAGGTAGAGTTTGTCCTCAAAGCACTACAAATGTAAATAATGTGTATGTTAGTTACCACATAGTTAACAAAAGAAAAATTATAAAAAGAAAAACATCTTTTTATGAATAAAAAAAATAAATTCCTTCAACGCATTAGTTTAATTGGTATCTTACAAATTTACAGTACAAATATAGGTAATGTACAAATATAGTGGGGAAAATATAGGTAGTAGAAAAGATAACTCTCCTCATCTAAATAGAAACAGTGCAAATTTACAGTTAATGTACCACGAGCAACATGGAAGTGATGGATTCACGTACGAACGAAAGATAAATTACCTCAGTTCATCAAATTGAAGTCTAACTTTGTGAGTAAACCACTTCTCATCGGTTGAGGGGTATCCTAGAACATAAGCCTGCATTAAAATTCATAATTCAGATAGTACTTGAATGTTATAAAGTTGCCATCCTTTATTTTTACCTATTTTATATGTATTAGGTTCTGCCAACACATAATTTACCAAAAAGAGGCAAATTAAAAATCACCTTGTACCCATGAAGCGCACTTTGTACCAGTTGTGATATCTCTGTAAAAGCATCATGTTGAGAAGCCCCATGATTAAATACCTTGTCAAATGTAAAAGGAACTATATGTTGCCAAAAACTCCCATATGGTTAAAAAAACTCAGCAACTCATGTGCGGCTTACCGAGTCTTGTAGAGAAGAGTGAATTTAACCACTGCAAGTGCAGAAACCCACCTGTATGCAGTCAATACACAGTTTACTTAAGATCAAGGAGTTGTGCTGTTGTGTTTTGAACACAGGAAATTTTCTGCAATTGAACTGTAGTTATAGAGGGTTCTTTGCATTTTGGCCTAATTCTTTACAATACAACCACTTTCTATCTTGTACGTTACCAAGTATGGAGCCTAAGATCTCAAGAATTTCCTTTAGACCCCTTTTCAAATGTTTCACATTTTATTCAATTTCTTTCAAAGAGAATTCAGTATACTCTGAAGTAAATGCACTCTCATATGAACAAGAAAATCAATTACTAGCACTACATTTTACAAAAAAAAGAGACTAAATAAAACCTATTTCATGTAAGAAACTAATTTTCAAATCCAGAGGAAAAATGAAAAATCCACGTTTGGGATTTTGACATGTTTTATGTCACAACCATCCAACCCTCCTTTACCCGGACTTGAGACCAGCCATGAGACCATGAAAAGTGAAAAAGCAACTCAACAAAATTAACTAGAGTATACCTAATGTCAGGTCCAAAAATAATCAGCAGAAACTTGGAGGGAATAGCAATGCAAATGTAAATACTGATAATCTCCAGAAACAAGAGACACCCTGCCCGATGATAGCATGCCTTTGATCCACAAGCTGGAGACACCTGCACCAAGTACTCGAGGCATAATGGTGGAATGCTGTGTCAATCCACTGGTTTGCACTTTACCATAGCACTTCACTAAACGGCAACAGGTATACTTTCATTTGTGGTTTCATGATAAGATTTCCTTGATGACGTAGTACCCAATGTCAGGTTCTGAGCAAGAACTTCCTTAACGCGGGCAGCTTCACCAGGCATTCCAGCCTTCAAAAGACAGGATCTTAAATTATTTACAGTGATGTCATCTGGTGCACAACCAACAGCCAACATCTTATCAAAGAAATCAATTGCTTCAGGCATTCTCCCTTTCATACAATGTCCAATAATAAGAATGGTAAATGTCAACTTATCAGGCTTGCACCTATTCATCTCCATTTCTGCTACAATTTTATTAGCCTCATCAACATTGCCAGATTTGCAATATCCATCAATGACAGGATTATAGATAAATGGTTGTGGAACAATGTCACTCTCATTCAACAGTCTCAAAATGTCACGAGCTTTATGTAGTCTGTTATTATTGCAAAGACCACTGACAAGAACAGAGTATGTATATAAACTCGCACCAATATTTTTGTCATTCATTTTATGCCACATATCCATTGCTTGGTGCACCTGCCTAACTCGAAAATACCCGTTAATTAGAGAAGTGAAAGTAGCAACATCAGGCAGACAACCTTGAACAAGCATTTTCTCGTAAAAGGATAGTGCAGAAGCCATGTCACCCAACTTACCAAAGCTATCAATAAGAGCATTAAACGTGAACGTATTAGGTGCAGTTCCAGAATTAATCATTTCATCAAAAAGTAAAGTCCCCTCCTCCATCTTTCTCAACTTACAATAGCCCAATATAATCGTCGTGTAACTAACAACATCAGGTGCAAACTCCCCATTCAAACAAATTTCCCTTAGCAAACTTCTAGCTCTATCCACCTCATTAATCCGACATAAACCATGAATGAGAGTATTATATGTAATTACATCCGGCAAACAACCAAAACTCCTTAAATCCTTGAGAAGCCTAAAAGCCTCGTCAATTTCTCCGGCCCTGCACAACCCTCGCATTAAAATATTGACTGTGTAGGTCACGGGCTTATACCGCAACCTGATAAGCTCCCTAAACAGAACAACAGCATCAACTACCTTATTCTGCCTAATCAAAACATTGAACAAGTCATTATACACAACAGCATTGACTCCAACATTATTGCACTGAACATCCGCGAGCAATTCCCTCGAAACATCCAACCTCCCAACAATGGCATACGACGAAACCAAAAACCCTAACAACCGATTATCAGGAATCTGGCCATCACACCTCATCCAGTCGTACACCACTTTCGCCGTATGGTGAAGATTCGATCGGCAGAGTGACCTCAAGAGCAAACTATAAGTCAAATAAGAGTGACTCATGTGCAACTTGTGTCTGCTGAATTCAACGAACTTGAAGCCGAAATTGGGAATAATGCTCAACTTATCGACGACATCGTAAACGAGCGAAGGGGTTAGGTGCTTACTGAAATAACCCACTAAGGGGTCGAGTAAGTTGGCGCGAACGCAAACAGTGCAAGCGATCTTGACGAACCAGGCTTCGGCCCCTCTGATGGAACCCATGGACCCGAGGAGATAACATCGGTTCTAATTCGCCGCAAATGCGAACGCTTCGGGTTTAATCTACCTTGGGACGGATTGGGCCTTAGATCTCTCTGAACTCCTCTATCTGCTCCACACTTGTAAGTTTTTCTTCATTGAAGTTATTACAAAGTGTGTGTTTGGCTACACCGAATGTTGCAAGGGCAATCGCTGCTGCACAGTTAAAGAGACAGAGAAAGGTTCGTATTAATGAATTTATGAAGTGGGAAAACGGAGATTGTGTGTTCGATTTCGGTTTGGCTACCTGGTTGAATCGATTCCGCGGATTTTAGGGTCTCGTATGGGTGACCTAGATTGGATGGATATATTAATCGGAAGGTCCATTGATTGTGGAAAATGGGAATGGGGGGTGGCGGAGAAGATAACGATTCTTCCCAGGGACGGACGAAGACAAGCTGCGTTTTCTAATGGAAAAAAGGATCCCCCAGCCTCACTGCTTACTCTCTGCTTAGGGTTTTAGCATCTATCACCTGCCCAGCCCACATGTGTCAAGTGAACTAATGCTTTTTTTAAAAAAAAAATATTTATTACTATTATTATTAATTTATTGTTAAGAGCGAACCAAAAGAGTGAAAGAATAATGAAATAACTAATAAGTGGAGAAAATGGAAAGCATAAATGTCAAAGAGAAATAAAATAAATATATTATTTGGATGTGTAAAACTAGAAATTCAAAAATTAACTATTTAAATAAATGAAATAGAAAAAATTGTACATTAACTAAAAAGTTTAATTATTTTATCAAAAAAAATTATGATATTCAGTATATTTTTAAATTTTGATGTTATAAACAATTATTTAATTTTTTTAGAAACTATTTTACTCTAATTTGGCGGGGGAGGGGGAGGGGGGGGGGGGGTTTGGATATAATGTAGGGGGGAAATATCACTATTTGTATATCATCCTTTATTAGTATTTATACATATTAGTATTTAAATTTGGTTCAGACAATATATCACTATTTGTATATCTTTCATTATGAAAACTCACTATTTTAAGTAAAAAGAAAGAATTTGACGTGGAAATATGAAGTATTGAGAACTAAGAAGTAGAAGGACTTTGATAAAAGTCATAATCTAATTCTTTTACATTAGCATTTAGATTTGGTATATAACTTTTTATTTGTTTGCTATCTTCACTATAGTTGATAATATTTTTATTCAAATATATTTCCCTCAAAGGCATTTTTCTACTGTCTTATAAATATGTTATGTATATTATCATCACAAGTAAAAAAATTTAAGAATGAATTTGGTGGAAATTTTTAATTGATATTGAAATTTTAGCAAAAACTATATAGGATGAACATTGTTGCAGCTTCTCATTAATCAACGGATTTATTAGCAAAACATACTAACTAAATTAATTTCAACAACGATAGAAAACTCCTAAGGAAAAGCAAACAATTTTTTTATTTAAAAAAAGGTACATTTGACATAGAAATATCAATAAGAGACAAAAAAAAAAAAACCTTGTTGAAGGGATGAATGAAAATTTTCAATTTATTGTGAATGAAAATCTTCAAAATTGAGATGAATGAAAATCTTCAATTTTTGTGAATGGTTGATTTTTTAATAGTACCTTAATTGGATTTTTATTTATTTATTTGTTTTCACAAAATTGTTTTATAACCTATTGGAATGGGAAATGTACAACTTCAGAGTGAAAAGAACCAAACATTCGTGAAACAATGAAGGTCTCTTTGCTATATTGTGCAGACAAAAATAGAAAACCAGAAATGAATCAATATTTTGTAAAACAAGAATGACGAATAGCATGAAAAACCAATCCCTGCAAGGGCAAACTAAGAATGACAAGGGTTGCTTTGTCGCACAAGAATAATGAAGATTGCATGTGAATCATTAAAGTAGGAATCATTTATTTTTTCTATTTTAATTATATAATTTTTATTTTGTTAAAAACAAATTTGATATAACTTTTTAAATGAGTTATAATAATCTAAACAGTTAATTGCTAGGGATAATTAGGATATGCATACTTTATCTTCTAAAATACATGCTGCACTTTAGAAATGCCCAATCTTGAGGAAGCACCTCTTACCACACAACATCCTTTATCTCCAATGCCCGATGCTTCTTCTCATACGGTCTTTTATTGCTATTCATCGGATTTGATTGATGACTAATTACAAAAATGACAAAGGGAGTGATGAGGTACTAACTTATAAAGATAGAAGTTCTTTATGTGCAAGTTTCAAATGTTACATTGAATACGTCTTCACACATATTCAGTAATCATTTCCATTTCTTTGGCGACCAACTGGATGCTGCTCTAGAGATGCTATACAAGCTCAACATGTCTATGTTGACTGACCCAAGACATTTTTTCACATGCAAGCGGTTGCTCTTTCCAAATTAAAGGTGAATAAGGATGCAGCAGACATGATGATTGAGGCCGATGCTCACGAAGAGAAAAATAACCATAGGTTCATAACATTCTGTTACTTTAGCAGTAAATCCTTTGTATACTTTAAGTTGAAAATGAACTTCATTCTAAAGTGTAACACAGAGAACCATATTTCTTTTTGGGGAAGCTGTTGTGCTAATTTTTTTCTCCTTGAATTTGATAAAATAATTATTGATTCTTACAGTGTACATGTCAGAGCGTATTTTATAGTACAATCATAATTCTATTACTTACGTGTATCATTATGCAACATATAATTCAGCTTTTCCATCAATGAATAGACTCATGAACTCTTCACCATCCACAGTTTCTTTTTCTATGAGAAGTTGAGCAAGCTTGTGAAGGATGTCAATGTGAGTTGTGATAATATTTGTTGCCCTAGAATATGCTCTCTCTACCAGTTCCCTCACTTCCGCATCCACTATATCCGCAGTTGCCATGGAGTAATCCTTTTGCGATGACATCTGCATTACAATCATTTGACAGAGTGAGGCATATATACATTGGTGTTGAAGAACATTGTTTACACTGTAAAAGGCATCAACCTATTTTAGGTCAAGGCATACCTGTTGACCCAAGAATGGATTTCCACCAGGTCCACCAATGGCAACTTGTCCAATTTTTTTGCTGAATCCAAATCTCTCAACCATCTGCCTTGCCACTCGTGAAACTTGCATGAAGTCATTTGATGCTCCGGTGGTGACATTTTCCTGGCCAAAAATAACCTCTTCGGCAACCCTGTTTTGCCATAGAGACATGGAATTTGTCAGATTTTCAAAGCAAAAAACTCTGCATCTCACATCTACAAAATTATAACCATATCCCACAATACAGATAGTAGACAATAATAACAACAGTTCATATATAGATCACTCAAGAGTAGGCCAGTAGTGTTGATATAAGAATGAATGACTTGCAAAGGTCAAAATCCAAAATCAAACAAGGTAACTGTGCATGTTGTGTTGCACTGACCTTCCACCCAAGGCAACAGCCATCTGATTTTCAAGGTAACTTCTACTGTACAATCCAGACTCAAGCCTCTCTTCGCTGGGAGCAAAAAATGTGAGACCACCAGCTTGGCCACGAGGAATAATTGATATCTTGGCTACAGGATCATATTCAGGCATTAAAGCACCCACTAGAGCATGGCCAGCCTCTGAAAATCAACATGGAAAAAAAAAAGGTTGAATACCCAAATACAAACCAACACTTAACAAACTTGCGTGCTTAACATTAAAAATAAATGCATACCATGATAGGCTACTAATTTCTTCTTCTCATCTGAGACTACAGCATTTTTCTTCTCGGGTCCAGCAATGATCCTTTCAAGCGCATCAGATATCTCATCTTTACTTATTTCCTTGAGGTCACGCCTGGCTGCAAGAATAGCTGCCTCATTCATGAGATTCTGCAGATCAGCCCCAGTGAATCCAGGGGTTCTCCTTGCAATTTTTTCAAAGTCAACATCCTTTGCAAGCGCTTTTCCTCTAGAATGCACCTGAGAGAGAAGAGTTGATTAATCCAGATACACAAATGTATGAAACAAAATCAATCGTGACACATTGCATACAAACGTGGACCTACCAAGAACTCTCAAATGCACCGATCTAATTAAAGAAGTGCAAAAAAAACTTACATGCTAAGGTGCTCTTGATACACTTCAATCAAGATTAGAATTTCATCTAAATAATTTATGTTAGAAAAATGAGGGCGAGCCCTGGCACAGCGGTAAAGTTGTGTCTTGGTGACCTGTTGGTCATGGGTTCGAATCCGGAAACAGCCTCTTTGCATATGCAAGGGTAAGGCTGCGTACCCCCTTACCTGCGCATAGCGTGGAGCCTCCGGGCAATGGGATTATGTGGTTTTTTTTTATAATTTATGTTAGAAAAATGCTAGCAAGTTGCAACACACTCTCTAACTCTATTATTAGCTGAAATTTATTAAAAATCACAAATTTATGCGAGTCTCATTCCTTATGAAGTATTTAAGATTTTATAGTTAATAACAATCTTTTTGGTAACCACCATAATAGTCCTTTGGGCCAAATATGGAATTAATCAAGTCTGGCTGGCACTTAGTCACGCTCTTGTCCAAGGATGTATTTTGTGATAATTGAACTCAAGCGCTCCCTCACAAGTTGAGCTTGTGTTATCAAGTAAGTGAGACTCATTGTGTAATTTATAAATAAATAGTAGAGTGTGTTATAAAGGAATGTGTCAGACAATTTCATGCTAGAACTCCTCTCTACTTAATAAAAATTTAGCTAGGTTATGGAAGTGAAATTCTAATACTAGTAATAGTAATTAAAGAACAATAACAATATCAAAAGGGTTATGATGTCATGTTATGGCTGAGACAGAGTCACCTGAAGGATTTTAACTCTGCCGGCAACATCAGGTCTATCCACAGTAACTTGCCTATCGAACCGACCAGGCCTCAACAACGCCGAATCAAGAACATCCGGTCTGTTAGTGGCAGCCAAAACAATAACACCAGAATTACCAGAAAACCCATCCATCTCAGTAAGAAGCTGATTAATAGTTTGTTCCCTCTCATCATTTCCACCTCCGAGCCCCGCCCCTCTCTGCCTCCCAACGGCGTCAATCTCATCAATGAAAACAATGCAGGGGGCCTTCCCCTTCGCCTTCTCAAACAAATCCCTCACCCTCGACGCACCAACCCCCACGAAAAGCTCCACGAACTCCGAAGCCGCGCACGAGAAAAACGGCACCCCAGCTTCCCCCGCCACCGCCCTCGCCAGAAGGGTCTTTCCGGTTCCCGGTGGCCCCACCAAAAGACACCCCTTCGGAATCTTCGCGCCCAGAGCAGTGTACTTATCGGGATTCTTCAAGAAATCAACAACCTCTTGGAGCTCAAGCTTCGCTTGGTCCGCGCCCGCCACGTCAGCGAAGCTCACACCGGTTTCGGGGACTTCCTGGAACTTGGACTTGTTCCGACCGAAGTCCATGGGCCCACCCATCCCACCAGGCCCACCGGGCCCGCCTTGAGCTCTGCGGAAGAGGAAGAACAAACCCGCGAACGCGAGCAAGGGGAAGAACAAGTTGCCTATGATGTTGAACAAGCTGTTGGGGGATTCGCCTTCCGCGACGGAAATGTCGACGCCGTTCATGGCGAGGATGTCGATGAGGTCCGGGTCATTGGGGACAATAACGGAGGCGCGACGGCCGTCAACTGCGGTTAGTTGGAGGGCAGAACCGTCTTTGCTGAACCTAACTCGCTCCACCTTACCCTTCTTGACGGCGTTTAGGAACTCGCTGTAGCGCCAATTGGTGCCTTCGGGGAGGTCGGAAGAGGCTTGGGGCTTTGGCGCTGTGAGGAGGAGGTTCTGTGAGAAAGGGGATGAGGATGGGTTGGAGGGGTTTAGTTGGCTCTGTTGCGCTTCGATTACGGGAGGAGGGGTGACGTTATCAGCGGCTAGGGCTTGTGGGGTCACAGAGAGGCTCGCGGAGGAAACGATAAGTGCAGCTAGAGCAGCCTGTGAAGATGCGGATTTGAGATGCTCTGAATTGTTAGCGTTTAAGATGCTTCTCGTTAAAAGGAATGGTAGTGGAGTGGATGATTTGGTTGTTTTGGGGGTTGGGGGAGAGACTAGAACCTTCCTTCCGAGGAAGTTTGAAGAAAGCAAGGCGCTGGTGGCGAAGGCCATTGGAACTGGAATTGATTCAATCACTGATGCGGATACGTTTCCAACTTTCTCTAGCTAGATTTTGGATTTAGAAATTTGTGTGGCTGTCTATGCCACAGAGGGATGAGAAAATCGCTGCTTTTAACAGACCGTCACCGTTTCATGTTAAGCGTGCTTTATCGTATATATAGCTTGGGCGAATCAACTGAAATCACGATTATATATCTTCGATTTTGCTTCGGCTACTTGCTGGATTCTATACCATAGATTTTTGGTGGTCTTCTCTCGCGTATACGTGGCCTAAACTTGATCCATTTATTCATCCACACCACAGACTAGGTTAATAATAAACCCAAAAACTATAATATCAAGCGTGCTTTGGTTTTACGGGACTCAAGTCTAAACACGACCCAAGCTCCTCTAAGCCGATTTTGATTTTGCGTCTCGGGCCTTTATGTGGACTTGGCCTGCTCTCTTATAGTAGATTTCGGGCCCATGTTTCCTGGACCTCATATATTTCCACCTGCACTCCATATTAATTTTAAAATTAACCAAAAGCCCAACAATACCATTAATTAACCCTAATGCCTCCTTTCCCTTCATGCAAACCGTTCTACCGTTCACCACAGCGGTAAATTCTGTTTCCAAACCACCGCAACCACAGGTGATCGCGCTCACTGTACAAGAGGCGTTTGTTTCCCCTTTGTGACACCACATCATTTATTTCCCCTTTGTTGTAGAGGTACACTTTTATTGTGGTATGTGTTCTTTCGGGTTACCGAATTCGAAAACCATGGTTGTATAGAATGAAAATGAAAACTTCATATTAATTTGCACATTTTTTGTTGCTTCTGGAGCAAATGATCCATAACTTTAGTTATGTTATTCCGGAATAGGGAATCTTTAAATCATAATGCATTAAGCCATTAGCTAACCCCGGAACCCCTCTTCCATAATGCATCAATTAATTCTGGAACCGCTGTTCCAGAACCTAAGTTAGCGTGCAATCAACTTTATTTTTCAAGTCGTCTGCACGTGAAAGCATGATCAAATAGATCCAGTAATTTTCCACATGAGCGCGAATTTCAAATCTAAAGGTGAAAGAAAGATCTAGTGGACGATATTCAATGCTTCTTGTTTCTTATCTGATGTTTCAGCTTTTTCTTTTGTTCAACCACCATAATAAAGGTCTTTGGCTCCGAGAGACACAAGGTATCTCTATAAGTTTCGGTCCTTTGGGATACGTATAAGATTAATCCAGTCCGAACTTAGTCAAACTTAAAACTCTTTATCCCTCTCCAAGAATGCATTCTGATGGATCAGACTCAAGTTTTACCTACAAACTCAACTTGTTGCCAACTGAATTATACTAATTGGATAGATACTTCAGCTTTAATAACCAAGTTGGTGCCTTATCTTAACATTTTATATTTTACCATTTTCAGTACCACAATGGGTCTAGTCCAATTCCAATATTCGTGAGTTTTTCTTGTATAATTAGATTGATATATTATAATCACTAGAAGTGTGCGGCCTTGGAAGTGTAGGTGCCTTGAACACCTTCAGCGGGGGACAGAGGCACGTGAGAAGTGGAGAAGGAGTTTGAGTTTAGGAAACTTGGGGTGAGAAAAAAATCTTATAAATAAAAGGAGGGAAGTTAACAGATTTTGAAAATTAAAAGGGGATGCAAAATGAAATTTACTGGGTTCAAGAAGTAGTAGATTTTGTACGAAACTTCAACTTTGGGCTTTTGTCTTGTATCTTCTTGATGTGTAATTTTAGGTCCAAAAAAGAAATTGAGGGTTTCTTCCTTCCCCTCAAAACTTTCAAGCCAACTCCTCTACATTTCGGCAAAACTATTTCATAATGTAGAATTATAGTCAAGTATGTGAAGGGGGTGACACGAGAGATTCGTGAGGTGCAGAAAACACGTGTTGAAAACAATTTACACACAAGTGCAGAAAACGAAACTAAGCAACAAAGACCCGTAACATCAAATGGAAAATTTCACCTTTTAGATTTCGTATGAGGGAAAAAAAAACAGGAATGCATAGAGAGACATTAGAAACATGCTTACCTCAAGTGAGACCAGAGAGTGGATGTTGAAGCGGTTTCAACTCTTCGGAGAATGGAATCAGAGTACGACAAGAAACCAGAGTTCAGGTTGAAGCGGTTTTCAAGAGTGAACGTTAAGCAATGGAAATGACAAGATAAGAACACTGAAAACCATATCCATGCAGCAAGGTTGAACCCAAAACCCAATCAAGCTGAGAGAACAAATATTTTTCGTAGTGGAAGAAGAAGAGACGCTCCGGACTCACGAGGGAGAAATGTAATGCGTGAAGTGAGAGATTTTTTTTATTTCTTTAAAATAAATGCTATATTACTGTAATGTTCATATATTTTAAGTTATCAAGAGACTATCCCAATTGATTAAGTATTGAATGTTATAAATTTCTTAATATTTTTGGACGACTTATGAAGACAGCTAATGCACACCAACTTAAAATAGAGTTTGAATATATTAGAAAACCAATATATATATATATATATATATATATATATATATATATATATATATATATATATATATATATATATATATATAAAAAAAAATAAAAACTTAACTTAATTTTAATTAAAATTACTAACAAATAAACATATGATATTTAATTTTAGGATTAAATATATTTTTGATCTTTATAAGTTTTTCTTTTCAGTTTTGGTTTATATATTTTTATTTTACTTTTAATCTTTGTAAGTTTAAATTTTTTCAATATTGGTTTTTATAAGTTTTTTTTTCATTTACAGTTTTTTTTAAGTTTGCAGTTTTTTTTTAATTTTAGTCCCTTTAAGGGTTTCTTTTTCTGAATTCTCCCTTTAAGGTTTTAATCTTTTTATTTTTAGATTATGTAAATTTGTGTTTATAAGGGCTCAAAATGGAAAAATATAAATTTAAAAAGACTAAAAATTAAAAAAATAATAAGGACAAAAAAATATAATTTTTTATATTTATATTTATATATATTATTTTTTATTCTTATTTATATTATTAAAAATATATTTAAACTTATATTTATTGTGTGATATCCTGATTAGAATTTTATATCTCATTCACTTGATCACTACATGGTGTTGCTTCCATGTCCATGAATGGATTTTGCGGCTAACAAGTGATGAGTGCTCATTATGAGTAGTATTGTTAGGCAAAAAAATATAAATAATATAAATTAATTATTTATTTAGTAAAAAGGGGCAAATGAAGTAATATTTAGGAAAATGGGATAACCAAACAAGCCCAAATGGGGCGTATCTAATTCCGTCTCTAATTCCGTCTTTATTTCGGTCTCTAACACTTTTTTCATAATACGGGATTTTTTTAAAATCCGTCTCTATTTCGGTCTCTAACACTTCTTACACAATATTGAGATTTTTAAAAATCTGTCTCTAATTCAGTCGCTAGAACTTTTTTTACAGAATATTGTAATTTTTTCCAAATGTATTGTAACCACAATATTGTGATTTTTAAATTTTTTGGAACTGAGAGCATTTAAAAATTTACAGTATAATTTTGGTAAATAAATATTCCCAAAAAATATTACTTAATTTGGGCTAAGTTTTTATTACTTAATTTCTCCATTTTAAATGGCTAAAATTTAAAATGAAGTGTAATTAGCCATTTAAAAATCTTAAATTTTAAAAATCTTATCCATTTAAAATGGAGTGTAATTAACCATTTAAAAATCTTATGTAAGTGGGAAACGAATCGCCAAAAGGCCGTAAACGAGGTTCGAAATGCATTGGTTATTGACTACTGGTCATATGCTCTGGTGTATGCCTAGACTAGACTGTACGGACGGATGAAGCAGAATCAATAATGGTGTCGTTTTCTACTTTAAATATTAAGATTAAGCTTATAAAAAATGGAGGTGCATTTAGCAATTGTTAGGTTTTAAATTTGATTGTGCATGTCACTCAGACAGTCATAACTTTTGATAAAAATGTCCGATGGAGGCGTACGATATGTCAAAACACTCAAAATTAAGAGAAGTAACTAAAAAAATAAAAAAATAGCATGCAATTCACTAATTAAATAAATAAAAAATTAGAAAATAAGAAATTTTTTGGAGGTTTGAATCTTAAATCGCAATTTTGAGGCACTTAGAGGCCTCTTTTGGGAAAAAATTTTGGGCAAGTCCCCTTTTTGGGGGACTTGCCAAGGGCTTCTCCTCTCAATTACGAACGCGTGGCCACCGATTTCGCCTCAATCGGACATCCCAATCAAAAATTATGGTCTTCCGAAGTTTACGTTCACACCGCACCTCCTATGCCTGCCTGCCATGTGTCAAATGCTGCTCAAATACGCCCCATTTGGGCGTGTTGTAACACGCCCCAGCCAGGCGTGTTCCATTGCCCCATTTTCCTAAATATTGTTTCATTTGCCCTATTTTCCTAAATAAATAATTAATTTATATTATTTATTAATTTTAGCCGTATTGTTATTGTTTAGAGGTTGAGTTCAGAACCCCGTCACTCAATCCGATTTATTTTATGGGTTGGGTCTGTACAAGTTTCTTTACATATATAACCCCAATCCAATCATAAAATATGTTGGATTAATTGGGTACAAATATTTTTTTTTAAAATGTATAAATTAAAATTTTAAAGAAAAATAATTTGTTTATGTTTAAAATTTTATAAGTATATAATAATTAAATACACTTAATAAATATCAAATTGTAATAATATTTGACTAATAGAATTAATGATTTCAATAATATGTTATTTTATTTTATATAATAATAAAAATATTGTGTCAGTGTTAGAAAACATAAAGAAAGTCAAAACAACAATAAAATAACAACTTAAAAAATAAAATAAATCATAAGTGGTTTCATTTAATAATTTAATAAATTATGTGAGCTAAAAATTAATGTATTTTTGTATTTAATAATAAATTTAATTATATATTATAGATTAGGTCGGGTTAGATTGAATTTTAAAAAATAGAATTTATCATCAAACCCGTATATGATCAGGTCTTAATTGAATTGGGTCAAATTCGACCTTAATACTTAACAAACCCAACTCAATATATTTAGGTCACAGATTGACCTAGATCCATTAACATCCCTAATTGCAAGTATTGTGTCTTTATGACTTATTGGTCATGAGTTTGAATCTAAAAACAACCTACTTAATGAAGTATGTAGTTTTTATTTGTATTTTAGTTAAGACAAACACACAAACAAATAGAAAAATATATAATTTCACAAAGAAAGATAGGAAAAAAATGGAAAAAAAAGTGAGATGGAATTGTAAATAGAAGATTAAGTGAGAAACACAATGATACACAAAAAATAAGTCATCAATAATATATTTTTGGCACATTCTCTGTCCCTCCCCATATCTGTGATACTTTTATATATATGACAACTAAATATAAGTAAGATAATGTGTTTTTTTATTGAAAAAAAACACTTAGGTATAATTAAGTTTTTAATCCTTTATTTTTTTCAGATTCCAATTTTTAGTTTTTCAAAAGTTTTTGACAAATTTTAGTCCTATGTGAATTTTTATTAGTATTTATAGTTTCTCAAATTTTATTGTTCATTTTTAGTCTCTTGTTTATTTTTATTGTTGAATATTAGTCTATATTTTGTCTATTTTAGTCTCTTGTTTTTATATATTTTGAGTAATAAAAATAAATAAAGAACTAAAAATAGACAAAAAAATTTGAGGACTAAAAATATTGAAAAATTAATGAAAAACTAAAATTTGTCAAATTAATTTTAAAGAGATAATTAAAATATAAAATAATTGAGAAATTAAAAACTAAATTGACCCAAAAACTTATTAATCAATAAAATAAACTTGACTTGAGGTACAAATGTGCTCGAGATAAGACAAGACAAGACAATAAACAATTACAAGATATTATTCCTATAGACCATAAAAGATGACACCCACCCTCTCTATTATTACAACCTACCATTTTTCAATATGGAAACAAAAAGGAAAATGTAGGATTCTAACTGGAAGTATTATTATTAACGATGTTCATGGATTTGAGTCGATAGTGTTTAAATTTGACCCAATCATAATGTATTGAATTTTAAAAGTGTTTGATCATATCCAATCTAATCCAATATAGACTCAATTATATTTGGATTGCACAACGGGTTGTGAACTGTTAACTAGTTATACAACTCAACTTCATCATATAATAATAAAAAAAAGAATATTAATATTATTAATAAGAATATAATAAATGTTAAATTATAATTTTGATCCTCCTCATTCTTTAAATTTTTGATTTTAATCCTCTTAATTTTTAATTGTAATTTGTAGTCCTTGGTTCAATAAATTAGCGATTTTTGTCTCCTAAGTATATTATTAACAAATAATTCTGATTAATAGAGTTATTAAATTAATTTAAAATAATTATTAAAATATTTAATAGAAAATTATTAACTCTAATTCTCCACTTTTCCACTTATTCATAAACACCTTTTTCACCTCTACAGCCACACACGAGTCCACTAACAGCAACACCATATTAGGATTCATAATCTTTTATTAAAGTTTTTGAATGATTAATAATATTTATTTATTTATAATTAATTTAATAACTCTATTAATCATAATTATTAGTTAATAATCTACCAAAGACCAAAATTGTCATTTTATAAAACTATGAGACCAAATATTACAATTAAAAATTAAAAGGACCAAAATCCTGGATTTGAAAAACCATGATAATCAAAATTACAATTTAACCTATAATAAATACAAAAAAATAATGAAATTTTGAAATTTTTCATGCAACAAATTTACATGTTCTATGTAATTATATTGTACATTTTAATTTTTTATTATAAGAAAATCCATTCTAATTATTTTTAACTATTAAATTTTATGATCTAATTGACTCAATCCAATCATAAACATTGAGTTTAACACTAAAATTATTAAAATCCGACCCCACTCAATAAAAAAATTTATTTGCGTTGAGTGATGGATTTCCTCAAAATTGGCCCAAACCGAACATGTGTACACTCCTGATTATTATAATAACTAGTATTTTGGACCCGTGCGCATACGCACGGGTCGTTTCGCTCCGCGTTGTACTAACTCTAATTTTCTTCACAAATTAATGCGTAAAATTGTGGAAAAAGCATTTTGTTCAAGGATTATGTGATGAGAACAATGAATTTGCTATGTGTCTACATGCAATTCCAATTAACTATTAAACTTAACAACTAATCCAAGATTGATTAAATCTAGCAACAAAGTTTATCAAATAAGGAAAAAGATGAGAAATGAAAGATATATTTGATTAAAATAGTGTTTCTTTGTTAGACTTAGATGTTGATGATAATGATGATGATGATAAAGTAAGTCAAGTAAATAATGTTGTTGTATAAACCGATGCATAATTAACATGAATGCCTTGGATTTGGAAAAGATTTAATCATTCATATAAGTTATGTATTTTGCGAAAATTGGAATAATTTAACAACACAACCGAATTAAACCACTACATTGGAAACGAACCAACTATATTTGAATAATGTTATTATTTGTTTATTTAATTTTTTTGCTGAACAAAGTTTTGAAATACTTTATTAAACAAAGAAAAGCATAAAAACATAACATGTTTGTGATTAGATGCAAGAAATGGTTATTAAAATAGTGCATAAATGAAAACTGGAAAGGATAGAATGATACTATTGAAAGAGTAAAAAATGAATCGAAAAGGCATAGAAAATATAAAGCCAATATCCATAGCATAAAGGTAGATAAGTGTACTTACAACAAGATTAAAACAGTTAAAGAGAACAATTTAAAAGAAAAGGTTTAAACAGTAAGGAATTGTAATGACAGTAGTTAAATATTAAAGCTAATAGGAAATATTAATCATGATTTTTACAATCAACACATAAACCAGTGGATAATATTGCTTGTTGGGTATGGGAATTCCATGATCAACTCGAGATTAGCTTTTAAATCATTATCTCTTGCAAAAGTTTTCCAACCAGCTCCTATTTTAGCGCTTTTTCTCCAATGATTAAACACAAGTTTACATGGTGTTGTTCCATCGAAACAGATCTTTGTGAAATTTGTGTCCTTCAAGTAGTAGTACATTGTGCTAGGGAGATCCTGAAATTAATAACCATTGTTCTCAGGAACAGTTATAGTGAAACTAATTTTAAATGTGGAAATTACAAGAATAAATAGTAATATGTAACTCACCAATGCACTGGCAGAGATCTTATGTTCATTTAGCATCACACTGAACACAGTAGAGTCAGGATTTTGCTTGTATAGGGAGTGCCATTTTGGGAATGCATGGGGCTGAGAAGCTATTTTGAACACAGTGATCAGGAAGACAGATTGCCCATAATGTGTCAGTGTTATGTGACAATTATGTTCAAGCTGGTAGTATTGCCTAATTGCTGGCCAGCCTGCCTTAATAAGTGGACATTTTAGGCATTTGTTGTACTTGACTGTGTGATGATTTCCATGAGCATCAATCAGATGCCATGTTTCATCCAGCTCATCTTTCCATCTCAGTGCAAAGCTTCTGGAAATTTCTGCATAGGGCTACATGTATCATGCAAACCAATAGACAATCAATTATAATGGTATTATATTGGAAAACAAATGATGACAACAATTTACCAGGTCTATAATATGCACAGTTATGACACAATCATCAGATGTCCTCTCAATTTGCATCATGGTTTTGGCCATTTCCTTGGTATCAACTTCATTTGGATCCATTTTTGCTGAAATGGACAACAATATAACAATCATGAATTCGGTCAATTGTGGATGTAACAGAAAAAATGTTAGTAATCAGAAAGTCAGATCAAAATGCATATTCTATTCAGGAATGAGTATGGTTAAAATTATTCAAATATCACAATATCATATTTTTATTGTATAATGTTTAGAAAGAGAGAAGAGAAGCATATACAGCAAACTGTTGAGTTATAAGTATAACTATAACTATACATAAAAAAGATTAAAATTATAGCAAAGCCTACAAACACAAAAAAAAAAAAAGGTTCAGTAAATATAGCAACCTAAAAATGAATAGAAAGTGCTAGAAGAAATTACAAGACAGCAACTAAAGAACTCGGGAACTATGTTCATTAGACTATTTGACACTGTACAATCAATTAGTGCTCTAATTTAGCATCTAGATTAGAGTTAATGATTTCTGTAATAAAACCTGTACAAAGAAAAAATTATATGCAGTTTTAGATTGATCATTCACCAAATTGCATCAATCTATCCTTATTATCTGTATTTTCATATTACAAGAAAGCAGGCTTCAACCCATCCCTTTACCAGTGTCAATAACCACACATTGAAATTTGGACAGCACCAAAACCAAGTGGCAATCCATCAAAGAGATCCATTAAGTGTTTGTCATGTGATTTGTTTTTCTTTTGCATTATTAACAGTGTCTGACAGACAAAAGCTCAACAATCTCAATTCATACGGTCTGAATTGGCCAAAGAGTATTTATCTTAAGCTTAGGAAGACACAAACCAGAAATAGAACAGTGTCATTCCAAGGAAACATCATTATTCTATGGGACAAAACTTATATGCATTTAGTACTATTCACCAATCAAAGGTGGAGTTTCACCTCACTGAATAATTTGTGTGATAAAGGTTTTCATTAAGATTAAAGCTATTGAATATGAAATGTAGTAACTGTTTCTAACAATCATCAAAAACCAAGTAAGATGTAGCAGCATCGATAATTTAAAAATAATCAAAGAACTAAAAAGAAAATTCTCATGCAGAATCAAAGGTTATAATTATAATAAGAATACTATGACAAAAATAATCATTTATTTGTGGTCTAATGATGGATGCTTATCAAGTCATCAATGAGAACATTGATTAATGCTTACAAATGACAATTCTATTAGCATCAGTCAGTAAAAAAAACTGAACCATATAGTTGGAAAAGCAAAGTATGTAAGCCTCTCTATATTATTAAGTGTTGGTATTCATGAGTTTTAGATTTCAATAATGTGTTCCTGTATCTGCTAATCATGTTTGTGTTTAACAACTACACGTATACATTAATGGATCATGCCAATCATGATGCAAAGGAAGTCTGAAAATGTCATAACAATTGGAAGTTTAAGTGGTTAAATATAACTGTGTCTTGTTAATGTTTAAGCTATATCGAAAATTTAAAAGATGGATCATATAAAAGTTGACTAAAATTATATATAAGTGTGGTTGTTATAGATCATCCAAGAATTTCTCAATCAGTGCTAAGGCTAAGAGAACCCAAGAGAAATGAATAAGATATAATACTAAAACATAACTATAAGTAAAGTTTGAAAAGGCAATGGCAAATAAATAATATAGGAAAAAACACAGGCTGCATGATCAGAATTAACATTAACTGCATTTCAAGACTGAGGTATACAGCAATATATCAAACTATTAAGTGTAAAGCCAAATCAATCTATAGTTGTTAAAGGTTGATTAAAATTGATTGAGAAAATGTAACGGGTGCAGAATGGTGGACTGAATCCTGGCATGAATTTGTCGGAGAAACCATGAACAGAACTGATAGAAAGTAAAAGAAAAGAAGGGACAGAGATAGCAAATTTAGAAATTTTAATCTCTTTGTTTAATAAACATGTTCTTTCATAAACCTTCCATGGCTGCTATTTTTTTTCTTCCAAATTTAATTTTAAATTAAACAAAACAAACTTTTTCAGACTCTACTTGTTAGCCTCGGTTGCACATGAAAACAATTGGCATAACATGCATTTCAAATCTTCTGATCATATTATTTTTATCCAATTAAAAGTAAGAATCAGTTTTTCATATTGCACACATATTTCGCATATCAAAACAGTAAACCAAATCATATGAAAACCAAAGATCGACTGGAAGATAAAAAAAAATTAGAGATGGTTACCAAATGTGGTGTAAAATGAAGAGGGCTGGAAAATCAGAGAAGGTTGTTCTGCAGGAAGCCAAATGCGGTTTTGTCTTTCAGTATGTGCTGGGGCAGAAAAACTTTTGGGTTACCAATTATGCATATCATTTATATTGAAAACTGCATTTCCTAGAATCAATATGAAGTGACGGTCGTGAATGTGATTGGTCAAATATGGGGTGTGTTAAATGGTGGTTATATACTGCAGCAAGTAAACCACCTGACAGTTAGCATTATAGTGAGTCATATCGCGTGTAAAGCAAGGTATATAAATTGTTTGATCTTCTCACAAATGGTCTGACCGTTTGTTGATCATAAAATATTTTTAAAGTCTGCCATAAAAAGTAGCAGAGGAACTCAAAAAGAATGAAATGTAAGCATTTAAAATTCTTAATTTTGACCATGCAAGAATAAAAATGCAACTTATTTGACTTGTGATCATATAATCATAATTTAATAATTGAACTAAAAACAAATTCTTGTAATCAACATAAATAATTGATTTATTTATTTTGGCTACAGTCTCCATATTTTTAAAGCATAAATCTGATTTAAATTTTAAAGCATAAATAATTTGTTTTTTTATTTTGGATAAAGTTGACTTCACCATAATAGCACACGTTTTGATAAACTTTTGACAATCAATTTTCCTTCTCTCCCATGTATGGGTAACCTTGGTAAAATTTAAAAAACAAAAAAGAACTTATTCGTTGATATAAAAGTTAGAATTAAGTTGCTATATTTTTTTTATCATATATTGTATTTAATATTGATTTAAATTTTTATGGCCTAAATTTTATATTATGAACCAATTAAAAATAAGAATAGTTATAATTGTTAAGATAATTGGTATAAAAATTAATACAATAAATGCATACACTATTTACTATTTAAGATTTAAATATGTTATTATACATGTACTTACACAGCATATTTATTTATGGCCAAACCAATATTTAATTTAAGAAAGATGTTAAATATTAAGGCTGAGTCTTGACAGATTTTTCAAACACTTTGTGCGATAATTTATTTTTGAGAAATGTTTGTTGTAATTATACTTTATTTTTTTTCTTACACGCATATATTTAAAAAGGAAAATTGAAGTACATTAAAATGTTTATTTTTCCTGATTGATTCAAAAATAAATATAAAATATCTAACAAAGAATATATTGAAATTATTTTTTTATATGCATAAAATGGTATTGTTCTTTTTACTTAATTAAACAGAATGAGTATATATGGTGTAAGTAGCTAATTTGATAGCCGGAAAAATAAGTGAAGGGATTTTTATTAAATATCAAGCATTGCTAGGGGCATATCTATAGCTATAAACAACAATGTCTAAAAAAAGTATAATAGTATTTTTTTTAATTACAATGCAAATCCAAGCAAGGTTCTTGTATTCTTGTGCCAGCACACACCCTGGTCTCCACACCATAAAAGGAGGAGAGTTTCCTGGCTTTTGTCTTCCTGTAGATGATTCCTGAACCTGATGATGATTTTGGTACAAGTTAGAATGCAAGACAAACATTGAAGACATTACATGAGTTACAAAATAGATGAACGTGCATAACATATTTTTCAATTGTAACTGAATAATTATGTATCAACATTCAGTTGTTCTGTTCCTATCTGGTTAATTGCAGGCAAAATTGGCAGTTGTGACTTAACTGGAAAATGTAAGATAAAGATCTGTGTCTTAGACCATTCATTGAATTCCAATTAATTAGCAACTGATATGACTGTGAAATCTACTTAAGGAGTAATTGAACAATAACATGCACCTGAAAGTGATAGTAATCTATCATTGTGTGCTGCTGTCAAAATGTCTGGAAATGGTAATGAGTGAGTTTAATCTCCAAAATGCATTAAGCTGACAAAATATACTATAAGACCTGCATTACAAATTATAGCAATAAGATAAAGGATGTTAAAATGTATGAAAAATTAAATAACTAATACAAGCTGACCCTGGTAATTGCTGTGATCATGTTGTTTGATATGACAATCAAAGCTTAATCCTGTAACAACATTATGATTGAGTTAAAAGCATGATATGATATCAGAACAGATTTGGATTATAAATGTTTGGTGCGTAATTAAACCAAGGTACATACTATAGATTTTGGAAAACTTCTTTGAAAACCACATTGACAGTTTTTGTTTCTGGTTTTTGGTCTTTATCATGTATGAGAACTTTTAGTCCAGCTGGACTCTTGACTCTTGAAAATGCTACATAAAGCTGGCCATGGCTGAAAACTGGATCAGGAAGATATACTCCGACACATTCAAGCGATTGGCCTTGAGATTTGTTGATTGTCATAGCATATGAGACAATAATTGGGAATTGTCTTCTTATCATCTTGAAAGGCCAAGGAGATTGTGATGGCGATAATGACATTCGTGGGATGTAAACCAATGATCCAATATTTATACCAGAAATAATACGTGCTTCAAGAACATGATTAGCCATTCTAGTGACAATTAGTCTTGTGCCATTGCACAACCCTTCTGCCTGATCCAAATTACGAATCAACATAATAGGTGTGCCCACTTTCAACTTGATTTGATGATTAGGTAATCCAGATGTCTTTAAAGAATGTAGAAACTCAGGTGTAATAGATTGGTAAGCTTGGCTTTCTTCGACATCTGTCATGTCAATTGAATCAGAGCTCAAATATTCTCTTTTGTCACCTGGAATGATGTTTAAGACATGGTCATTTATTTTGTCAACAACCTCAATGGTTGAAGCAAGTATAGCTCTGGTGCTGAGAAAGTGTTCATTGTTATAATGGCGGTTCAAATCTGGATACGTATTAGTAACAATAGATTCTATAGGATCGGTGAAATCTGTAATTAGAAATTCAGGTGGGATTTCTATATCAGCAAATCCATCATCACCTTGTCCTAGCTTTCCATCACCAACTTGTATAAGCCATTCAGAAAACTTCTGAATGTCTTGTGGATTAGACATGTGTGAGTTATGATGCAACCGCATATTCCTTGTCAATTTTAAAACAGTGCAGTAATCCCAAAGATACAAAGCATTTAAAGTAGCATTGACAATGTCAGCTCTGCTGCCTTTAGGTATGACAGGTAAAATTTGGCGAAAGTCACCTCCAAAAACAACAACTTTTCCACCAAAAGGCAAACTATCTTCTTGAGACATATACATGATATCCTTTAAAGACTTGTCTAATGCTTCAAAACAGAACCTGTGTGCCATAGGAGCCTCATCCCATATGATTAACCATGTTGATTGTAACAGACCAGCCAGCTCACTACCTTGGTTGATATTACATGTTGAATGTTCTAAGGTAGGCACAGGGATGGCAAACTTTGAATGTGCAGTTCTGCCATTTGGTAATAACAATGATGCAATACCACTTGAAGCCACAGTTAAAACAATTTCACCTTTGGAACGCAATGCACTGGCCAATGTCTTCCACATAAAAGTCTTGCCAGTACCTCCACAGCCATACAAGAAGAAAAGTTCACCATTCTGTCTGTTGACAGCATTAATGATGCAATTAAATACATTTGTTTGCTCATCTGGAAGTTTGAATAAATAAAATAACCTGTTATATATCACACAGTGTAATTGTTAGAATTGTATTTTTTAATTAATTTGATCATCTAACCTGTCAAAGTGCCAAAGCATGCCTGAAATTCAGATTGCAATTGTATTTTGTCATAGTTTTGCTCAGCATAAATATATCTATTTTGAAACTGGATTTGCACTGCATGAATTGGAAAAGGCATGGCTGGATAATCCTTTAAAGATTTTTTGTTGGACTGCAGAATCTGTTCAATATGCAGCAATGCCAAATTTTGTAATTCTTCAAGTGGAAGCTGTAATTCTGTGAATAAAGGAGATCTAATTTTTAATATGTCAATACAATACACAAATGATATAAATTTTTGTTTCTATGCTTAACCTGGTATGTTCCTAAGCTTTCTTTGCTCATGCAAAATCCCATCAATAAGATAGTTAGATGTTTGAGACCATACGTACTCTGGTCTGTCCATGCTATTGGATATAAGCATTATAACAAACAATTTTCTTAGGAATACACCAGAACCCCATTGGAATGCTTCTGCCAAAGCGTCAATGTACTCCTTATCATCATGTAAAAAACCCATTGCAAAACAAGCTTCTCTAAATGAAGGATATAGTTGACCTTGGACTGTCCGGATTTGTTCATAGCTGGTTGGTCCTTTAACAATTGACAACATCATCCTAAGATAATATAATTCTCCAGTACTTGGTGGAACCCAGTTGAGTCTTCCAATGGTGTTACCTTGTTTTCTTGGCTGCCAATGTCTATCTTTAGCTATATATGTAAATTTTCTAATGAATTGTACATAAGTCAGATGTTTAGCTTCAGGAAAAATTGCATTAGCTTGTAGCCAAGATGTAAACATGGATTCTTTAACTGTTGGTTTTGAAAGCAAAGCATCAATGTCATCATCATCTTCGAAAATGACTGAATTCTCACCAGGCAAATGAAAGTACAATCGTTCAACAGCGGGTGATCTTTTGTGTATATGGAAAGAAAATATTCTCCAGCAAGCTTCACATGGAGAAACATATCTACCATCTACATACTGCTTGAGCTCATCAACACACTGATTGGTTGTTTCAGGATGGTGTTCGACAGGGACAAGGGCAGCTGTTATGCGATCATAGCCTTTATGAATGTACTTGAATAAATATTTGATCGATGTTGACTGGTTGCACCATTCTACATTGAGATGAGCTTGATATCTCAATAACAACTTTGCATTATATGGCACGACATATCTATTGTCTAGCATTATTCCATTTTTTTCAATTCGTTTCCCATCATCCTGTCTTTTGTAAACAGGATAGCCATCCTGGTCAACAACAGTCTCAGCTTGCCATTTTTTTGGAAAAAATCTAGAACATTTTCCATCTTTCATGCATGGAGATTTTCTGTTAGCAAATCCACATGGACCATGGATCATATGATTTTTGACTAACTCATACAATTGAGGTTCCTCAATTGAATCTGGTATCTGAGCTGATATGATGCTATCAATATCTCTAGGAGCTGGATACTTGGTGGATGGATGCAAGAACAGCAAGATATGAGCATGCGGCAAGCCTCATTTTTGGAATTCAATTGTGTATATGTCTGCAACCATTACATTATTAAACAAAACACAATGTAAAAAACAGAAGTTGATCATAAGAAGTAAATTGCACTGTAAGACTCACATGCAACGACATTGCCCAAAATCTTATTATCTTTTAAATCAAAAATGAGTTGCTCTAGTTTCAATTTAAAAATTCTTGTGACAACATCTGGTCGATCCTGTGCGGTCAAATTAAGCGCTGTGACAGACCTTTGAATTTCAGGCCAATAAAGATTACAAGTGAATGTCAAGAATATATCGGGAAATCCAACAGTGCTGCATATGGCCATTCCATCAAAATACAATTGATCCATATACCTGCGGCCACCAACAAACGATGAAGGAAGGACAATACGCTTCCCACAACTTCCAGGTTCAGTATCAATTCCTTGTTGTGCAACAATCAAAGTGCTGTATTTATCACAACGCAGTTGCTTTTGATGTGTTCTTATAAACATTAGCCGTTCAGATTCCATCATTGTATAACCATCAACAACAAATTGCTGAAAGAGTCTTCTAGATCTCAATAAAGTTTGTCCCTCCACTTTTCTGAATTGTAGCCTAAAGCACAAAAATTCTCTAATAGTAAGTTTGTCCCTTTTTCTTTGAGCCGGATTATCCATATTTCTATGCTTGACATCATTCCGGTATCCATCTTCACCATAAGGAAACAGAAGAGGATATTGTAATCCAAGATAACTTGGATGAAGTTCATTAATTCTTTGTAATCGTCCACTTTGTTTTTCAACAATGATATCTCTATTGATAGACTGAGACGTATCACCAACAATAACGGCAGCAACTTCAGAAACTGTTGGTAAATTGTAAATTCTTCCATCTTTTTTCCTGTCTGAAATCAATTGTAAATAAAAATTTTCTGCCTGAGACTTCTCATATCTATCTTTGACCATCCTAAAAGACTTAGCAAAAACATTGTATTCATCAAGCATGTCTTTCAACTTTGATATAAGATGTGAATCAAGACGCTTTTCCCATCTGAAATTTAGAGATAATTGTGAGCAACACTTCCAAATAATAAATATGTGTATAAATTTGCAAGACCAATGATACAATATAATAGGAAATCAGCTATTAAAAAAGTATTCATAGTTTAAACGGTTAGATCAAGGTTTACCTGGCTGCACCAAGTCTGTTGCGAACCTCATTTTCTGTATCATATATATAGAGCTGACCGAATTTGGGAGGTTTCCCAAACATTGGTAATAGGCTTCCAATCAAATGACATGACTGTCCATGAATTCTATAGATTGGTGGACCCTTTGCTCGTGACAAATTGGTATCAATATTGGCACCGTGAGAGCTGAAAGCAAACATCATATTATAAGCCCTGATATTTGCTTGGTAATTTTGACTTTCACGGGACTCTTGATCACATAGTAATTGTTGTAACAGTTTTGGTGGATTCTTTAAAAAAGGAAGTTGTATTTTTCCAAGACCACAACAAAGACTATATTTGCCATTAGTCCGTGTTTTATTTTTCCTCAAGCTTTCTTCATACCACATACATGCTTGACAATATGGACATGTTTCAGTGGCGTCTCTTAAATCAACATATCCTACAAAAGAAAACATCAGTAACATAACATAATTAACATAAATAACATCATGGTTTAACCAAACAGTTTATGGATATAGAGACATACCTGTATCAATATGGTGAATACAATCATCAATGACATTTGAGACTTCATGCTGACTGTCAGGTTGCATAAAAATATTACTTGTTCCTGCATAATAAGAAAGAGTCATACTTAACTCCAACCTTTTAAACCTTTAGTTTTGTCAATTAGTTGTTGATTGTTTCTTCCATTATATTCATATTCACCCAATTTTTTTGTTTGCAGAATCAGTCTTCGCTTTAACCTTGCAGCTTTAGCATCAAGCTTTCTCTTAAGAATTTGTTGTTCCATGTTTGGCTCACCTGACAACTTAATAAGATTGACGCATTAATTAATATTGCAGGAATCTTTAACAAAAAATGCATTTAACAATATATTGATCAGCCAAAATCCAATTTTGAATAAGTTACCTATGAATTCAGCATATCAATGGTTCATGAATGTATGAGTAACCAATTTGGATGTGGTTAACTGGGAAATATCATTGGACAATGGCTCTGAGTATCATTAAGAAGCTGTGTAAGAAGTGAAAGTATCAACATGACAGTAAGTTACAGAGACAAACATTAGCATCACAATTTTAATTTTTCTAATTGTTTTTGGATCAGCCATGACCATCAACATGTCTAAGCATATTTAAGATAGAACAATGGCATTCAATGGTCAGTCTCTCTCACAATAATTAAGAAGCTGCCCAGCATCACACCTGAATTAAAAAGCAGCAATACAGATTTTAAAAATTGTTTATGGATTACCCATGATTAAGGTAAATGAATGACATTCGATGGGTAATAATTCTGAGCATGATGAAGAAACTGGGTAGGGAGTCAAAATGTTAGGTGTGGATAATCTTTCTGACCATGATTAAGAAATTGTGCAAAAACTAAAACATGAAAGCAAATTTCAGTTGATTATTTGGCCAAAAATTTCGGTGGTGCAACACAAAATATTATATATCAGATTTGGGGCATATATTGATTTGCACTTGGAATGAGCTGCTGGTGTGGATAGTGACCTGAAAAAATGATTTTGGTCATGCTTTGACTGTTCCCAATCATGCCATATTTCAGCTGATTCTAAGGTACTTAAGTGACAAATGTGAAAACAAAAAATGTTGCCATAGCCTAACAAATATTTTGCCCATACTTTCACTGATATTTGCATTACTGTAGTGATGCCTTTTCATTGGCCAATAATAGTTTTTTCAAATTGACCTCATTAAAAGTCTCAGTATCAATGGCCATATTGACAGTTTTACACGATCAATGAAATTTGATAGTTTCCTAATAAACCATTAGTTTTATCTTTCATGTACACTTCCATTGTGTTTTATTAAAAAAATTAACAGAATAATGCATTTAAATATAAAAAGTTACAGCCACACTTTAGGTAAATATAAGCAGACAATTTGATTTTTAAAAAACTATCCTTAATAATATATAAAGGGAAATTTTGTGCAGGCTATTTTAAACCGAAACCTGGAAATTTTGGTTTATTTGTCAGGTAGAATTCTAAAAGGTCTTTAATAATTTGCCTCCAAGTTAAAATTTATAATATAACAATAGATGATGATAGAGAAAAAAATCATGATCTGCAGGTTGAATCGTAAAAAATCTCATTTCCTGACCATGGTTAAGAAATTGTGCAGAAAGTCAAACATGAAAGCAAATTTCAAAGCAAATTTAAGTTTACTAAATTACACATCAGATTTGGGGCATATATTGAGTTGTACTTGGAATGGCTGTTAATGTGGACAGTGAGTGACTTGAATAAAAGATTTTGGCCATGCTTCCACTGTGTCCAATTAAACCATTTAACTGTGCCCAATTATGCTATATTTCAGCTGATTTTAAGGTAGTTGTTAGCTATTAAATTTGTCTCCTGCCAGCCAATGGCTATATTTGGAAATACAAACCAGAATTTTGCATCTATTTGAAAATGACTTATAAATATCAAAGGTACAGTCACACTCAAACATAAATATGAGTATACAATTTGATTTTTAATAATGTATCCTTAATAATATATCAAAAGGTACGGTCCTCTCAATTAAGAATTGTGATCATAAAAGGTCTTTAATAATTTGGCTATGAGTTTAAAATTATGATATAACAATGCATTATAATAAGAAAAAAGAATAATTTGTGTGCTGAACTGAAAAAGTTCTCAATTATAATATAATAATGTCTCAATTCCTGACCATGGTTAAGAAATTGTGTAGAAAGTTAAAGATGAAAGCAAATTTCAGTTCACTAAATTATACATCAGATTTGGGGCACATATTGAGTTGTACTTGGAATGGCTGTTATTGTGGACAGTGAGTGACTTGAATAAAAGATTTTGGCCATACTTCCACTCTGTCCAATTAAGCTATTTCACTGTACCCAATTATGCTATATTTCAGCTGATTTGAAGGTAGTTGTTAGCTATTAAATTTGTCTCCTGCCAGCCAATGGCTATATTTGAAAACACAAACCAGAATTTTGCATCTATTTGAAAATGACTTATAAATATCAAAGGTACAGTGACTCAAACGTAAATATGAGTATACAATTTGATTTTTAATAATGTATCCTTAATAATATATCAAAAGGTA
>CM023946.1:1676112-1687789 GCA_013407115.1 Glycine latifolia
TGGTCCTCTCAATTAAGAATTGTGATGATAAAAGCTCTTAAATAATTCGGCCCTGAGTTTAAAATTATAATATAACAATGGATTATAATAAGAAAAAAGAATCATTTGTGGGCTGAACTGAAAAAGCTCTCAATTATAATATAATGATGGATTACAATAAGGAAAAAATAGTTATAAGTGGTTTAATTAGTGCTGTTCTTTTAAGCAATTTTTTTTTTTCAAAACTCTGTTATCCAGGCTTTGCATTATCACGTGCTCAACCAAATAGTCAACAGCAACACTTTATATATTAGAGTACCAATATAGGATCAACATCATCCTCAGTTGATGAATTGAATTTTGGCAATCCTGGATTGCTTTAATTAAGATCTAAAATAACTTGGGCATCATTCACCACAATTACCAATACATAACTAAAAGGATAAATGCCATAACCACAAAAAATGAGAATGCGAAAATCAGAAATTGTATGTTTGAATATGTACAACATTAGCATAATTACATAACAAAACTCAGACTAAGCATAAGGAAAAAGTTTGCCACATGAGATTACAAAAAAAACTAATTAACCATAACTTGAAATGATCATTCAGTCTTAATATTCTTGGCCAGCTTAGTAGAGGACAGTTGTATTTGAGATAAATCCTCAAATGCTGTGGCATCGAATTCAATATCAGATTGGACCAAATTGCGCTTAGCGGGTGTGACTGAGCCCATCAAATGCACATCAGACTCAGCAGTTTGTGAAAAGCATTGCTGCGTAAAAATGAAAATAGATCAATTGAGCAAGTATAAGAATAAAAAAAGCATAAGACAAAACAACCTACACTATCACCAGCATCATCATTTGGATGGACGGAGGACATTGATGGCTCTGCTTCATCCTTTCAAATGAAACAACAAACAGTTGAATGACTTCAGGTCACACTAAAAGCATACGGTGTTAGCCTTTGCCATATAATTTAAGTAGGATATAACAAATATAATAATTTCAGATAACATCAAAACCTGGATATCAAAGGTTGAAAGCTGTCGAAGAAGAGTGTTGACCAATGTATCATCTTCAGATATTTGAGAAACAGAAAATCGTGTGTTGCCAGGGACGACTTTGAATCTGAAAGCCAATTTTCTCCCCAACACACGATCAAGAGACTCCGGTATATCTCTAGGATCAAAATTGCCTTCCTAAGTAACCAGAAACAGCACAATGCTTTAATATATAGAACAAATTATAGGCTGTAATTGAACCAAACATAATATCCAACCTCAGCAACAATTCTCTCTTTGAGATCAGTTGCAGTCTCATTTATAAGAGCAACACAATCACGATCCCACAATGTAAAAATGGTGGATTCACGTGGCTGAGTTACCTTAACATCAATCCGATACCTATGTCACAATAGTAAAAGAGTAGTTAAGAAATTGACACACAGAGGAGCAGTATAAAATTATAACAATTGGACCAGCACAACCTTGGTATAGAGGCAGCACTTTGATTACCACAAGCAGCACAAATAACAGGTAAAGCTTGAGCATCAATTTTTTTGTTACATTTAGGGCATGCATCATAAACCCAACCATTAGCAACCAACAACTTTTGTATAGTAGCCACAGTGACACACATACACTCCTACAACAGAAATGACAAAGAATGATGATTTAATTGCTAAATTGGGAAATCAAGAATCCATCTATCATGAATCATACCTTTGCAACTTGACTAACTTGATTTAAATCCTTCACATGTGCATTATACAAAAAATGATCTACATTAGTATAGGAAGAAGAACCAGAAATCTGGCTTCCAATTTGGCTATATGTGTTGATACTTCCTTGACTTGGATCCATCCTGTAAAATTTTTAAAAGACATAATCATAACAGAACATTACCCAACATAAGCCTATGACATAACGATAAAGGTATGATAATTACGAATAACTCAATCGATCTTTGAATTCAACTATTTCCTTAATGTCGCTGTTGACAAAGATGTGTGAACCATACATGGAATTTTGTATAGAGAGAGGATAAGGACCTGCATTAAAATGATTCAATTACAACAACAATTATTTATAACCAAGCAGAACCTAACTTCGAAAACATGACTTTTTAACAATACCTCTAGCTTCTTTGATTTTTGCCATGGTAAGGAGCAACACCACAGGACCAGTGACATGTCGATCCAAATAATCCTTCAGCTCTAGAGCAAGTGCCTCCCACAAAGTACAACTCAACAAACTACCACTGTGTCATAATAGAAAAAGGACAACAACACTTAAGTACAAAAGTTTTTAACACAAAAAAAAGTCACTTGTAGAAGATCAAACAATACCATTCATCCTTTAGAGTGAATAAGACTTTCTTCGGTTTCTCATCCAACTTCCATTGAACAGTTTCAACAAGTTGACCAATAACATCTTCAAGAACATACCATGATCACACAAATTTCATCAATAACATGTTATATAACAAATTGTTGCACAAAATACTTAAAGTAAATTTTACCGATCAAATAATCAGGCGTGGCAGATCCATCAAGAATGGCATCAAACTTTGTGAAACTGTACATTGTTTGAGGTATGTCAGCTATTTCATGGGGAGTAATTTTGGTTGTCTTGACCAAATTGATCTTGAAAGCATGCCTGGTAGCCCTGTAGTGACCTGTATTTTTTTCCACCTCGAAGTTTTGAATGACATAGCATTGACCAACATTAAAAATGTGATTTACAATCCCAAAATCAACATTCTTCATCTGAGCCAGCATCTTATCACCCTGGATAATAAATATAAGTCATCGCACATAAAACTGTGTGATATAGAAAACTAAGAACAACACAGAAAGAAAACTAACCTCCTTGTCAACCAATATTGCCTCAATGTTACACAAAGCTCCTCTCGGTATAGTCCACATGTTCAAAACTCGGACAGCAATTTTCCATGTTTCTTTTTCATCATTGACTTGAGCCACCGAATTTAGTCTACGAAGAGCTAATGGACAAAACCCAAAACCATTTCAAGAAGTTATGCAAACCTCAAACAGAAACCGCATCAACATTCTGTGACCACATAAGTAACAACTTACCACGCGCCATGAATATTGCCTAAATCAGCGTATCCGGTGAAGAAGAGAAGGTGTGATGCGGAGAAAGAGAAGAGAAAGACAATGTTGTTTGCTTCTGCTTCCTTCCTACTCTGCGTTTAGCTTCTACCGGTGGCCATACTTTCAAAGTGACAAAACTGTTACTTCCTACTCTGCGTTTAGCTTCTACTGGTGGCCATACTTCCAAAGTGACAAAACTGCTGAAAGCTTGACACGTGCAGAGGTTAGGAAGAAAAAGCAGAAGATAAAATAAAGAGAAGACAATATTTTTTGTTGAGAAACAGCGGAAGAAGAAAAACATTCAAAATGCTATAAAATTGACACGTCAGCCAACCAAACGTTTTTTTATTACTATACATAGATAATAATCTATAGTTATATTTCATTACAACAGTACCCCACACACCCACCTAAAGTAGATCATAAAGGGTCAAGGAGTATGGTAAAGTGCGATAATTTATCCCATCAATAACCAGCTGAAAATGGGTCGGATCTTAACCCTTGATTTTTTAAAAGAGTTGAAACTTGAAAACATTGATCTCGTTTTAGGGTAAAATGGAATTTAATTTACTTTAAATTAAAAAAGAAAACACAAGATAAATAAAAAAAGACTAAAAAGTAATAAAAGGCATACAGTTGGTACATAAAAATTAATAAACTTAAATAAATGACAATTTTAATCAAAATTAAAATTTAATTTTTGTTGCTTGTCAATTAATTAAATTTGTACATCCAAAGATTGGGAGATAAACGAAATAAGGTCCTATTTTAATTTTTTAAAATACGAGGTCAATCCAAATGGATTAAAACTATTATTGTCATTCTTAAATAAATTCATCTACATCTCCCTTATATGTTGTGAAAGTAAGAATGTAATTTTTTTTATCAATAAATTGTTAATTGTTAGTTTTTTTAATTAATATAAATAATTAAATCTATGTCATTTTTCTCCTTCCCTTCTCTCTTAATATATGTGGTTGAATAAAGTTTCATGAGATCATTAAATAATTTGGTTCACTTTTATTAGTGAAGCTAGGATGTAATTTTGGTTTATAATAATAAAATATTAAAAAAGAGGATGTCAAATAGATATACTATGAACATTTTTCTAAAAAAACAAAGTGTCTTTATACCGAGGCAATGACAAGAAAACAAAAGTGATGGCACAAGAAAGTTTGTCAAGAAAATTAAAGAAAGCTCCAAAGCAACTTTGGTAAAAGACCACTTCAAAGAAGCATGCAACTACAAGACCCAACAACTTGGTCTCAAAGGTTTGCTCATTATGGCAAACCATTGGAAAATAGGTGGTGCGCTTACCTTCAAAGACCCTAAAGTTTTTTGTTTGGAGGTTCGTCGAGCTTTCGTTGAATGTGTAGAAAAACTAGAGTGAGTAGCCACATGTTTAATGGACGGAAAGCTGAAAACACATAAAAGGGGATTTGTTCAAACGAACCGTGGGACAGAGGTTGACGGCAGAAACAACTGGGAATGAGCAAAGTTTATGAGCCTTTGCAGAAAATTGGTAATAAGGCTTTATCTAATTTTATCAGCAAATTAAATAAAAATGGTGATTTAAATAAATACATAAAAATATGTATATATAATTACGACCAGAATGTGATTAATGTCCGACTCGTCACATAGCCTACTCTGGAAAACGCGGACCATTAAGGCTTTAACAATATGTCGAAAAAAATAAGTGACAAAGAAAATGCTAATCATAGAGTATGTAAATTATGTAATTCTCAGGCTTACTATTTGTCATACCTATCGTTATATACCTACTTATTTGATGGGAAGAAAATAGTGGAGTATTAGTTTTTTGGATTGTGTTATTTTGGTTTTTTAGATTTCAATTACCATTAATGGGTCTTTTGGGCTTTCTATTTTTTATAATCGGGTCTTTTATGTTGATTTATTTAATTCGATATCAACTTAACACCAAATTTTAGATAAATAGAACATCTTTGTAAATTTGTAATTAACATTTAATTATGTTTTAGAAGAATACATTATATGTTAAATATAATTTATTTAATGAAGTAAATAATTTTAAAGTTTTATAAAAATTACTTTAATTTATTTCATATGAATTCTTAGTTTAATGCGTGAATTAATAAAATTTAACATGTACAAAAAATTATTAAATGCAATAAGATTATCAAACTCCTAAATCATATTAAGATCCCTTCTACTTTAATGCAAGATCTTGAACAATGATCTTGAGCTTAAGATTTGATATTCACTAGATCTCCTACTAAATGAGGTAGGGAGATCTCCAACATGAAAAATTAGTTCTTGTAGAAGAATCCTTAAGATCTGCACATTGTTCAAAAAAGAATAAATTTTTTTCCTTTTTTTCTCTCCTTAAAATCTCAAAATGAGATTTACCACTAAAAAACAAAATGGAAGAGATATTGAGAGATCTTAAATCCTATTTGACACTATGAGATCTACTAAAAAATGATCTAAGATCCCAATTTGAGATCTATCACTAAAGATATGTGCGTGGAGACATATCAAGTGAGATGATTTTTTCTTGTGAAAGAGAGAAAAAAATATTTATAATTAGATATTATTGTAAATGATTAAAATTAAAACATATACTCCCAAAAATGTATAAGTTTGTAAAAAAGTCACATGATGACGTAGATATATATTTTCACCCAAAAAATGAACTAAATGATGTTTTTATTTTTGTTCCATTCATGGCTAAATTTAATCATGGATGGATTCATGGGGATGATAATATTGGTTGTTGTGCATGGTGTATCTCCTTGACCAACCCACTACTTGGACCGAAGCGACTGCTGTTTTCTAATAGAAAGATTGGTTAATCTAGTCACAACCACTCACAGTATGATAAAGCAGCTGTCCGAATATCAAGTTTTGTAAATTGGACGCGCAGGGATACTTTTATTTTACTCCCTCCAGTAAGAAAAAAAATGTCACCCTAATTAAAAAAATTAGTTTACTATATTTAATTGAATCAATTTTAATAAAAAAAATATTTTTTTAACTTATCTTTCATTATAACTTATATTAAAGATAAGAAAAAATTATTGAAACTAACACTTCAATTAAATAAAAATATTTTTAAGATAATAACATTAAATAAGATAAAGTTAACTAGATTTTTTTTTTATATTTGAGAAAAAATAATTTTCTTCTTATATTTGAGATCAGAGGGAATACATTCTTTTATCTTGGTTTCTTATTTATAAGACTCAAGTTTAAAATAATATTTAATTTTTTTTATAAGACTAATGTTTCTTACATTAATTATTTTTAAATTAAAAATATATTTCATTAAAAAAAGAAAGAGAGTGCATTGATAAATCACTAGAAGAGAGAAATATAAATGACAATGATAGTTTTTGAAAAAATTATAAATTAATTTATTGTTATAAACTAAATTAATATTTTTTTTAATTTTGATGAATTAAGTAATTAGGACTTGTATATAAGAATAAAGAGTATCTTTTGCTCCTTCAGCTACTAATTATAACACTATTTTCAACTATAATTCATGTTGTTTAAGAAAAATAGTAAATTTTGTTAATTTTATTAAATATGTCAATTATTTGTATTATTATTTCAAGATAATCATCTCCTTATCTTTCTATCAAATTAATTATTTTTATTAATTTTTAAAGAGAGAGCAATTAAATAAAGGTGTTTAAGAGAAAAATAATTTTAAAAAATACATTTAAAATTAGAAAATAATCTTATAATTATAAAAATACAAAAACAAACTTATGAAAAGGTTATTATTCATAATTTTTTTATCTTCCAAAACATGTAGAAAACTACTAGTATCTTATATCATTTATGTAAAAATAATCGCAATTGTATTCTCTCTCTTTATATATATATATATATATATATATATATATATATATATAATTTTTTTATCTCCTGATAAAGCAACTAAATAATTATTACATAAATTTAATCTATCCTTTAATTAATCATTAGATAACCGACGTACGTTGATTGGCATGCAGTAAGATTATTTCCTATTAATTAATCAAACTTTATTTTAAGTCTTACATAGGAGTACTAAAAAACTGGTATAATTAGGAGTTTTACTACGTAAATAGAAAAGCATTAAAAACGTTTAATTGCATCTTACTTACTTTCCCCATTTCTTATATATATAACGGAGGCTAGGATCAAAATAGAATTGGTGAGTTGAATTAAAAGAAGAGTGGTGTGTGTGTGAGGAGTGACAATTATCATAATATGGAGGAAGTGAGTGGTAGACCGAGAGAGACTCAGAGGTCTCTGCAGGGGATTTCAAGTCCATCACGGGATGGGGTCCCCAAAACACCCAAAAGCCCCTTTGCAACTCCTTTAGCCAGCCCCATGAAGAAGGCCATTGAAAACATGCAAGGTTACTTGGGAGAAGTTGGTCGCTTCACCAAGCTTGACCCACAAGACGATTGGCTTCCCATCACCCAGTCAAGAAAGGGAAACGCATACTACGCTGCGTTTCACGTTCTTTCTTCAGGGATCGGATTTCAGGCTCTTGTTCTTCCATTAGCCTTCACCACTCTTGGCTGGTCAGTTTTATCATATTTATATTTTTCTCACTTCTTTTTCCGTTCCTCTTTAGGTATTTGGCTAACACCTTGGTGTTGATGCAGGACTTGGGGAATCATATGTCTCTGTGTGGCTTTTACATGGCAGCTCTACACGTTATGGTTACTGATTCAGCTTCACGAATCGGACTCAGGGTTGCGCCATAGCAGGTACCTCAGACTTGCTATGGCAGCATTCGGTAAGCGTACATATATAGTTTTTTTTTTGTTGTTGCTATTATTACGTACAAAATCGCCAACTCATACAAAAATGATTTTCGACATCTAAAATCATATATTTGGCACACTTACTAGTAAAAGAGGACAAATATAAGTATCATACAAAAAAAGATCATTGCTCGAACTTACAAGTGCAATGATGGGAAAATTGTGACTCTCAACTAATTAAAAATATCATTATTATGATTATTATAATAATTACTATAAAAAAATTAGCAATCTTTTAACAAATGATGATTTATATCTTAATAATAATATACATATTAATTGATACTTTTTAAAATGTTCAATTAACAAAATGTTTTACATAAATAATTTTTATCCCATCATCTAATAATATAAAATTATGTGAGATAAATTTATTGATTTTTATATTAACTATTTTAAGTTATTATAAAAGTCATACTTAAAATAATTTTTGATTGGTTAAATATATAAAATTATTATTTTAATACATTAAAATTAAAAATTAAACTCTTAATTTATTGAATTTACTTTTTATATACCGTCGGTGTAAAGTTAACACACTAGTTATATATCATACAATGTAAAATCCTTTTACACTATGCACTATTTACCCTAATTTATTTGTATGCGGGCCATATATATTCTATGCTTATATAATCTAGTTCTTTAAGAAAATAAAATGGAACCAATGATACAAAGGAAATACATATATTATTTATTCATTGAAGTAACTTTAAATCATATCATCTCATAGTAACAGCATTAAAGTGGAATAATGATGCAGATCTTGCTTCTTTTTCTTCCTTTTGATGTACTGTGTGCATACTTATCTACACTTTAACATCATAAGCATTTAGCAAATCTTAAGGTAGATTTATTTCAACTATTAAGAAAACAACAATATGGGTATTATTTCCTTTGGAGATTTAAAATAATATAACCCACCAAATTGACATGACATCTCAAATGAAGAAATGAAACAGAAAACATCATTTATACGTGGATCTAAAATATGTCCTCCTCAAAGTTTTATTACATAATGATGTTATTTAATTGGAATAGGGCTATCATATATAATGATACATGTACTCTGTATATAAAAAATCTCTCCTTCTAATATAGTATTTGTGCTTAATTTTTACATCAGTTTTAATTATTTTCAACATCAAATTAATAATTACTATAAAAGAAGATAAATAATTGACATAGTATATAATTGTACTATTTCCCACTTATATTTTATTATATTTTCTATACACACATTTTAAATTTGTTTTTTCAGAATCAAAGAAGCAACAAAATTATTCCTCGTTAATTTTAAGAACAAAGAAAAAACATTTTCCCTTCAGACAAAAGTCATGTTTGTTGCACTTTAAGCATGCACAAGTTGGTCTGTTAGGTCAAGTTTATGGCTGTTGTATCACGGTTGACCGCCTCTCGTCAAAGCAACTTAAAAAGTATATTCTGCTTTATAGAATTTAAAAATAAGCACCACCATACCCGAATAGTTATAGTTATTAGCGGTGTAACCAATTAAATTAATGTTTATCATGACCGAAACAAACCGCGGCAATTGACAAGACAAGGACAAACGAAACTGCATGCAGGAGAAAAGATTGGAAAACTACTAGCACTCTTCCCAATCATGTATTTATCGGGTGGAACGTGTGTGACACTTATCATGATCGGAGCTGGCACAATGAAGATATTCTTTCAGATGGTGTTTGGAACGCCAAGCCCACTCACAACCATTGAATGGTATTTGGTGTTTACATGCACAGCCATTTTGCTTGCCCAGTTACCAAACCTCAATTCAATCGCTGGGGTTTCCCTCATAGGAGCCATCACTGCAGTGAGTTATTGTGCTCTTATATGTATAGTATCTGTAGTCCAAGGTAGACTTGATCATGTATCCTATGAGCCACGAAGGGGAACCTCAGAGTCAGAGGCTAGCATGATATTTAGCGCGTGGAATGCACTAGGCATCATTGCTTTTGCTTTCCGCGGTCACAATCTTGTGTTGGAAATACAGGTACGTAAAAGTATGCATGGTCAAACATTTTGTTTGCATTTAAACAGTTAAAAGCATTTATTATTGCTAAATTGTCCCCCCCAAAATTGTAGGGAACCATGCCTTCGGATGCTAAGCAACCCTCACGCTTGGCCATGTGGAAAGGTGTTATGTTTGCTTACATAGTCATCGCCTCGTGTTTGTTTCCACTTGCCATTGGAGGTTATTGGGCCTATGGAAATTTAGTAAGTATAATTAATTAATTTCCGTGGTAAAACTTCCTACACTTCCCATTACATTATCAAAAGGTCGTTCCAAAATGAAATTATGGGAAGTGCAGGAAGCAACAGTCGTATCCGTGATAGCCTATGTTTCCAATTATTGACTTTACGATTGATCATAGAAGCTAACTGCTTGCTCTTTGATGCCAGATACCTACCAATGGAGGGATGTTAGGTGCTTTGCAAAAATACCACGAACATGATACATCAAAATTTATCATTGCTTTGACAAGCTTGCTAGTTGTTATAAACAGCCTCAGTTCCTTCCAAATCTATGCAATGCCAGTATTTGACAATCTGGAATTCAGATACACTAGCAAGATGAACAGACCTTGCCCGAGGTGGCTACGAATAGCTTTCAGGGGTCTCTTTGGGTGCCTAGCATTTTTTATTGCTGTAGCCTTGCCATTCTTACCAAGTTTGGCAGGTCTTATAGGGGGTGTTGCTCTACCAGTAACCTTAGCATATCCTTGTTTCATGTGGATACAGATTAAGAAGCCACAAAAATGTAGCACAAACTGGTACATTAACTGGACACTAGGCGTTGTTGGGATGATTCTAAGTGTACTGGTTGTCATAGGAGCCATTTGGAGCATAGTTGCTCAGGGCATAGAGATTCATTTCTTCAATCCCCAGTAGAAATAAGATACTTAAACTATGCTCAATCACAACACTGGAAGTTGATTTGCAACTGTTTCATGGACAAGCATGCGGAGCACACAAAGTTGGGGACATTAACTTCCATCAGAAGTGAAATTGAGAGAATGCTTCGGTTGTGACAACAGACATTCTATTCTAATTGTTTGATATCGGTCATGAAACATGAGTCATTTTGATGTAAAATGTCAGGAAATAAAATGTATTTAACTTGCAGAATGTGCCAGAAAAGAAAATGAAGTTAGTATGTGAATCAGCCCAATAAATATTCCATTGACAATCACAAATCAACTAGGTCTTAGGTCAGATAAGGAAATATTTTCAAATCATCGCCCAAAGTGAAGTTAAACAAGGGTTACATTCTCCATACTAGGCCAACACCATAGAAAATTGTCTTCAAAGGCTAGCAAAGCTAGCAACACTTTGAACCTACCATTTAATCACCTAGTGCACAGTATCACAGTGTCAAACCTATCGCTCGCTTATGTCGTCATTATACAATAACTCATCAGATGGTATTTGAGCTTTCAATGTCAAGGGGTCAAAAACTCAATAGTAACTTGCAGCAGTTGCACTATGTATACAGAAACAAACAGCAAAAAGAAATGCCAAATATATAGGTTGTGACAAGATCCTAGCATTACTAAGCCACATTGCCTCCAACAATGATCTAGATCAACCAATTGGATAAGCTTGTCTTGATGTAACTTGCAGCAGTTGCACTATGTATACAGAAGCAAACAGCAAAAAGAAATGCCAAATATATAGGTTGTGACAAGATCCTAGCATTACTAAGCCACATTGCCTCCAACAATGATCTAGATCAACCAATTGGAT